>CAMAPE010000067.1:10760000-10807500 GCA_945859875.1 Cuscuta europaea | reverse complement strand
AGTATTTGTGACACTCATATCTTGCTGTGTGTTTATCCGTTTGGAGCGTATTATATGTCGTTGGAAAGATAGATCGGAGCTCTAAAACTATTGTTACAACTTCATTTACAATGCATTAGTTAAAACTTACATATTAACCATATATTCATAAATGTTTCTGATTTCACTCCGAACTCGTGTAGAATTTGATGCGATCATATCTTGCTCTGTGTTGTGCCGTTAAAAGCGTTTAATATCTTGTTTAAAAGATCTTACCGAGTTCTAAAACTTGTTATCAGGCGCTGGTTTCAAAAAATCAAGGGATTATTACCTAAATACTAAAATACACTGTATTTACGCTAAACGTGCTCTATTTTAGCTGAAAACGCTAAATCATAGAGATAAGGCTAAGTATTTGTGACACTCATATCCTGCTGTGTGTTTATCCGTTTGGGGCGTGTTATATCTCGTTGGAAAGATAGATCGGAGATCTAAATCTATTGTTCCAACTTCATTTATAATGCATTAATTAAAAGTTACAGATTAACCATATATTCACAAATGTTTCTGATTTCACTCCGAACTCGTGTAGAATTTGATGCCATCATATCTTGCTCTATTTTGTGCCGTTGAAAGCGTTTAATATCTCGTTTGAAGGACCTAACCGAGTTCGCAAACTTGTCTTCAGGCGCTGGTTTCAAAATATCAAGGGATGATTGCCTAATTACTAAAATACACTGTATTTACGCTAAAAGTGCTCTTTTTTCGCTGAAAACGCTAAATAATAGAGATAAGGCTAAGTATTTGTGACACACATATCCTGCTGTGTGTTTATCCGTTTTGGGCGTATGATATCTCGTTGGAAAGATAGATCGGAGCTCTAAAGATATTGTTCCAACTTCATTTACAATACATTATTTAAAAGTTACAGATTAACCATATATTCACAAATGTTTCTGATTTCACTCCGAACTCGTGTAAAATTAAATGCGAACATATATTGCTCTATTTTGTGCTGTTGAAAGCGTTTAATATCTCGTTGGAAAGATCTTACCGAGTTCTAAAACTTGTCTTCAGGCGCTGGTTTCGAAATAACAAGGGATGATTGCCTAATTACTAACATACACTGTATTTACGCGAAAAGTGCTCTATTTTCGCTGAAAACGCTAAATCATAGAGATAAGGCTAAGTATTTGTGACACTCATATCTTGCTGTGTGTTTATCCGTTTGGAGCGTATTATATCTCGTTGGAAAGATAGATCGGAGATCTAAAGCTATTGTTCCAACTTCATTTACAATGCATTAATTAAAACTTACAGATTAACCATATATTCACAAATGTTTCTGATTTCACTCCGAACTCATGTAGAATTTGATGCGATCATATCATGCTCTATTTTGTGCCGTTGAAAGCGTTTAAAATCTCGTTGGAAAGATCTTACCGAGTTCTAAAACTTGACTTCAGGATCTGGTTTCAGAATATAATGGGATGATTGCCTAATTACTAAAATACACTGTATTTACGCTAAAAGTGCTCTATTTTCGCTGAAAACGCTAAATCATAGAGATAAGGCTAAGTATTTGTGACACTCATATCTTGCTGTGTGTTTATCCGTTTGGAGCGTATTATATCTTGTTGGAAGGATAGATCGGAGCTCTAAATTTATTGTTCCAACTTCATTTACAATGCATTAATTAAAAGTTACATATTAACTATATATTCACAAATGTTTCTGATTTCACTCCGAACTCGTGTAGAATTTGATGCCATCATATCTTGCTCTATTTTGTGCCGTTGAAAGAGTTTAATATCTCGTTTGAAGGACCTAACCCAGTTCGCAAACTTGTCTTCAGGCGCTGGTTTCAAAATATCAAGGGATGATTGCCTAATTACTAAAATACACTGTATTTGCGCTAAAAGTGCTCTATTTTCGCTGAAAACGCTAAATCATAGAGATAAGGCTAAGTATTTGTGACACACATATCCTGCTGTGTGTTTATCCGTTTTGGGCGTATGATATCTCGTTGGAAAGATAGATCGGAGCTCTAAATATATTGTTCCAACTTCATTTACAATACATTATTTAAAAGTTACAGACTAACCATATATTAACAAATGTTTCTGATTTCACTCCGAACTCGTGTAAAATTAAATGCGATCATATATTGCTCTATTTTGTTCTGTTGAAAGCGTTTAATATCTCGTTGGAAAGTTCTTACCGAGTTCTAAAACTTGTCTTCAGGCGCTGGTTTCAATTGTTTTTGGGAACATGTAAATATATATATATATAGTAACCAGAGATTATGTACATCATATGTGCAAAATTAGAGGCGTATCCAAGTAAGGATATCCTATCCATCAAAAGCTAAGAAAGCTTATCATCTAAAGTCCATCAACTAGCAAAAGAAACAGCCATCACCTCATGACAAAAAAAACAGGCCTGTTTATAGTTCAAAAAGGGATCATATGGTACGGGTATAGTGAGTAGAGCACTTTGTACGCCATATATTTGATATGTGCAACTATGTCATCCATCTTTGGAGTTGCTCGTTCAAAACGAATTGCATTTCGGGTCCTCAATATCCAATAGATTGTGTAGCTAAACGCTATCCTTGTGGCCTTTGCTCGGATGTGTGCTCCTTTGCATTCTCTTTGGATCCATTTCACCGCACTTCTCAAAGTTGATATTCTCCTAGCAATTCCAAGCCAATCTTTGATGTTTTTCCAAACCTGCCCTGCAAAGTCACATGCAAAAAATAGGTGTGGTACCGTCTCCGGACCACCCTTACAAAAAGGACAAATATTAACAATATCAAGATAAACCATATTGTCATATGTAGGCAGTCTATTTCGGTAAGCTAGCCACATTATGAACGAGAATTTGGGAGGGATATAAGCCTTCCATATAAATGACATCCATGCATGAGGAGTCCCTTTCATTCTAAGCAAATCATATATCTTGGAAGAGGATAGTTTACCATTATGAGCCATTTTACCAAGGTTGGTTATGGCCTCGGGAATAGATGGGAATTTTGAGACAATAGAGTCTCGGATCAATGCAATTCTCTTCATCAATTGTGAGTCTCTATTGTGTGGCACATACGTCCACACCTCTCTCCCATGAAGATAGACTCCATTCACCCATCTTACCCATAGAGTGTCCTGTTTAGCATGAATATTCCATAGTGTGTGAGACAATAATGCATTATTCCAAACCTTGGTATCCCTAATTCCTAATCCCCCTTCCTCTTTAGGTAGACAAACATCCTCCCAAGCTACTTTAGCAGGCTTACCCCCCCAAAGAAAAATTCTACAAAGGCTAACTATTCTGTCCAAAATTGTTTTGGGGACCGGAAATATCCCAAGCCAAAAGGACTGCACCCCTTGAACAACCGACTTAATCAACTCAACCTTTCCCGCATATGATAAGGATTTGGTATTCCATGCATTGAAATAATCTGTAACCGTATCTATCAAGGGAGGGAATTGGGCAACAGAGATCTTTAGAGGGGCCAATGGAATACCAAGATACCTTACCGGAAAGGATCCTTGTTGAAAGTCAACCATTTGTAAGATACATGGCAATTTTTGTGCTATATTTCCCCCCACAAAAATATTAGATTTATCTTGATTAACTAGGAGACCCGAAACCCTTCCAAAATCATTTAAAGCATCAACTAAGATCTTAATTGACTTGGGATCCCCTTTAGAAAAAAGCATTCAGTCATCGGCATAGGCCAAATGTGAGATTTTTAGTTTGGAACATAATGGATGATAGTTAAAATTAGGATTTGAGGTCCTAATAGCTAACATCCGAGAGAAGTATTCCAAACATAACACAAATAGCATGGGGGACATGGGGTCACCTTGTCTCAAACCCCTCTTTCCTTCAAACCACCCATGTAGGCTGCCATTTATAGATATTGAAAAGGAAGAAGTAGAGACACACTCCATTATCCAATTGACAAAAATGTTGGGCAGCCCTATACCCCTTAAGACCTTTTCAAGAAATGCCCAGGAAATGGTATCATATGCTTTCCTAATATCAACCTTTATCATGCATCTAGGAGAGACCCTCTTTCTAGCATATCCCCTCACCAATTCTTGTGCAGGAAATATGTTATCAGTCATTTGTCTACCATCAACAAAAGCACCCTGTGATGGATCAACTACACTAGAAAGACAAGGTCTAAGTCTGGCTGCCAAAATCTTGGTAATGATCTTATAGGTCACATTTGTGCATGATATGGGTCCAAAATCAGAAACCGTAGGAGAATGATTAGTCTTAGGAATGAGTGCTACAATGGTGTGGTTAACCTGTTTAAGCATATTTCCGGACTCAAAAAACTCCCTAACGGCAGCACATACATCCTCACCAACTTTCCCCCAATTGGATTTGAAGAAAGCTGATGAGTATCCATCTGGTCCAGGTGCTTTGTCATTCCCTATATCAAATAAGGCTTCTTTGATTTCCAAATCAGCCACGGGTTTGATCAGGTTTTCTACAAAAGATTGATCTATGATGTTACCCGAAGCCATAATATTAGGATCAAAACCAATGGAAGGTACATCAGTTCCAAACAACCCTTTGAAAAAGCTAATGAACTCCTTTGCTACTTGGTCCATAGATTGGGTAAGAGACCCATCTTGTAACCGAATAGAGGCAATAGAGTTTTTAGCTTGTCTCTTTTTAACAATTGAGTGGAAATACTTTGTACATCTATCCGATTGCATCAAATGGACAGCCTTAGCCTTTTGTTTGAGATAGGCTTCCTCGTCCTCCTTAAGAAATAGGGCCCTTTTCTTGGCAACATTCATTTCCTCTTTAAGAGCTTCATCAAGGGGATCTAAAAGAGCTCATTGGTAGACTCTTTGATACTCCTTTTTGGATTCCTTTGCTCTTGCCGAGATATGACTAAATTCATTTACATTTAATTGTTTTAGGGGCTGTTTTAGGAGCTTGAGTTTACGGGCCAAACAAAATTGAGCCGTCCCCCCAACATTCCTATTCCAAACATCCTCTAAAATTCCAAGAAAATGGTCATGTTTCATCCACATATTAAAAAACTTAAAAGGTTTAGATCCATTTGTAATTACACTTCCAATACTTAATAGGGCAGCCACATGGTTAAACTCACACTCCATTTCAAAAAAATGGGCCTTACATGTTATCCCTTGAGCACTCCAAGAAGGGTTAACTAGAATCCTATCCAACTTAGCCCAAATGGCACCCCTATTCCAAGTAAAAAATTCACCCGTAGAAGAGGCATCATCTAGATAAGATTGGATTTTCATCTCATTAAGATCCTTCATCAAGTAGCCCGTGGGAGGGGCAGATCCTTTCCTTTCATGAGGGGCACCCACACAATTAAAGTCACCCAAAACAGCCCAAGGTCCAAGAATGTTTGTACTAAGTCTAGTCAAATGATTCCATAGGACTCTCCTCTCCATAACCGTATACAATGCATACACTTAAATCTAGCATGCACATGTTGGGTGTCAATTTCCAAGATATCCTCATCAACATAACAAGGGTCCCACAAAATAGCAATTCTACCCCCATCTATTTTGTCAAAGTTTGTTACATACATCCAACTTGGCAATTTATATTTCATGAAGGTTGAACAATAGCTTTAGAGCTCCAATCTATCTTTCCAACGAGATATAATACGCTCCAAACGGATAAACACTGAGCAAGATATGAGTGTCACAAATACTTAGCCTTATCTCTACGATTAGACGTTTTCAGCGAAAATAGAGCACTTTTAGCGTAAATACAGTATTTTTTTGGAATTTATTTTAAAGAACGATTTTATTCATAAAAATAAAAGGTGAAGTGCAAGAAGAGAAATAAAATGAAAGATACAGAGAGTAAAAGAGAATATAAAAAACTAAAACTAGACCCAACGAGATATGAAACCTTAGCGTAAATACAGTGTATTTTAGTAATTAGGCAATCATCCCTTGATATTTTGAAACCAGCGCCTGAAGACAAGTTTTAGAACTCGGTTATAAATTTCCAACGAGATATTAAACGCTGTCACCGGCAAAAATTAGAGCAAGATATGATCACATCAAATTCTACACGAGTTCGGAGTGAAATCAGAAACATTTGTGAATATATGGTCAATCTGTAACTTTTAATTAATGCATTGTAAATGAAGTTGGAACAATAGATTTAGATCTCCTATCTATCTTTCTAAACGGATAAACACACAGCAAGATATGAGTGTCACAAATACTCAGCCTTATCTCTATGATTTAGCGTTTTCAGCGAAAATAGCGCACTTTTAGCGTAAATACAGTGTATTTTAGTAATTAGGCAATTATCCCTTGATATTTGAAACCAGCGGCTGAAGACAAGTTTTAGAACATGGTATGATCTTTCCATCGAGATATTAAACGCTTTCAATGGCATAAAATAGAGCAAGATATGATTGCATCAAATTCTACAAGAGTTCAGAGTGAAATCAGAAACATTTCTGAATATATGGTTAATCTGTAACTTTTAATTAATGCATTGTAATTGAAGTTGGAGCAATAGCTTTAGAGCTCCGATCTATCTTTCCAACGAGATATAATACGCTCCAAACGGATAAACACACAACAAGATATGAGTGTCACAAATACTTAGCTTTATCTCTATGATTTAGCGTTTTCAGCGAAAATAAAGCACTTTTAGCGTATTTTAGTAATTAGGCTATCATCCCTTGATATTTTGAAACCAGCGCCTGAGCCTGAAGAGTTCCGTTGAGAGAGTCTCTCTCTAGCATTTACGCTACTCGGAATTTCTTCTCCCGCTTCTTGCGTTTCTTGGCTTTCTTGCGCTTCATCTCCTCGGATTTCTTGGTTTTGAGCTTGGATGTTAGGTTGTTTACACTCCATTCTTCTTTGGGTGTAAAAAATCTAAGATTTTTAGCTCTTCCTTGAGGTTTTTGGAGCTGGACCGAAGTTCTTCATTTGCGGCTAGTATTCACTCCAAAAAGGTCAACGCCTTTCTCATCCCCTTCCGATTGATGAATCCATCTTTTGAGCTTGGATAACGCTTCTCCGTGCCTTGGGGATCATCTTTCTCCAATTTTTTTCATCATCGGCCCTCCTTTTACTTTGTCCGTACACTGCTCCAACGGGAGGGAATAGTACCTTTTCCGCCATTGGTACGGATTTCAAGCTTTTTTGCTTGATAGGGGTGGCTACCTCTTAGCTCCCCCTACTCTCCGTCCTTGCAATCATGCCGAAGGGGAAGTCCAAGAAGAAGGCTACTCCAAAGAAAGCTTCCAAATCCTCGGTGAGGCTTAAGGCTAAAGCCATTTCCGAGGTTGAAGCTTCGCCAACTCTTGCTATTGAAGCCGAAGGTTCCTCCACATCCCTTGGTAAGGAGGTTAGCTCTCAACATGATTTTGGGTCCTCCCCTCCCGCAGCCCCTCTAGGGGTAGAAGATGACTCCAACGAGGTAACATCTTCCCTTTCTCCTAATATTATTTGTGTTGAACCGAGTGTGGTTGCTAAGGAGAATGTTTCTCCTATTGTTGTTGAAACTTTGGTTGTTCCTTGTGATGAACCGATTGCTCCTTCTCCGGTTGCTAAGGAGAATGATCCTCCCTTGATTGTTAAGGATAATAATATTGTTCCTACTCCCATGGACACGGACATTGCCCAAAAGATGGGTTTGTTATCCAAAGTTGATGATGCCGCGGCTTTGGTGTCCAAAGTGGACAATGCCGCGACTTTGATTGGTGATTTGAGTGCCATGCCCTCTTCTAATGCCGCGGCATTAGCTAATAAGGGCACACCTCTCCTCCTTGAGGGTGTTACCTCTAAGGCCCTACCTTGGACTTCCTTGTTCAAGGATAATAGACAACCCGAGAGGGGTATGAAACTAAAATACATTGAACCAATTGGTGACTTTGTTGATCTATCTTCTAGGAAGTTATCTTCTATGGTTGAAATTTGGGGATTCTGCCTTGTGGCTTACTTTGATGGCAAGTTCCCCGGTTTTAAACCTATCCATGAGATGATGAATAAGTGGAATGTCCCTTGCCAAGTGAGATCCCATGATAAAGGATGGGTCATTTTCAAGTTCCATAATGAGAATGATAGGACCAAGGTCCTCTCGGGTGGACCTCATACTATCCTTGGGAAATCCTTTCCCTTGAAACCTCTTTCGGATAACTTCACTATGGATAGTGATGAGTTTCTTAAGCTCCCTATTTGGGTTCAATTCCCCCACTTACCCATGAGGCTTTGGGAGGAGGACATCATTAGTGAAATTGCTTCACGAGTTGGTGTCCCCTTAGCTACGGATAGGGTAACTCAAGAAAGAGTTAGATCCCATTTTGCCCGGGTCCTAATTGAGATTGATGCTTCTAAGCCTCCTCCTCTTGAGTTTAAAATCAAACTTCCAAGTGGGAAGTTTCACACTCAATATGTCAAATATGAAACGTATCCGAACTATTGCTTCCATTGCAAGAGTTTTGGCCACCATGCTTTCACATGCAAAGTTTTGGCCGACATGGAAAGGAAACAAAAAGATGAAAAGTTGGCTGGTTTGGAAAACAATGAGGCTCCCAAGGTTGTTGACACAACCAATGGTGAGGCTAATGCATATACCACCGTTGGCACCAATAACAAGGTGGGACTTACTAAGAAAGCCGACCACCCTTTCTTTAGGGTGACTAGGCTTAGGAAAGGTCCTAACAAATATATTGAGGAGGAGGAAGAAAAGGGTTTTGATCCCCCACCTCGGGATGTGGACCCTTTTGAGGACAAAAATGCTCGTACTATTAAAACCTCACTTCTTCATACTTGTGAGGATGAGGTGGTGATTGACATGGAGGCCGAGGAGGTCCTCCAACCTATCATCAAGCTTAAACAGCAAGATGAGATTGACCTCCCTATTGTTAAGCTTGACCATAACCTAATAGTTGTGGGTAAGGAATCCCCCGGGATTCAGTTTACCAAAAATTGCTTGGAAAGTCTTCCCGGAATCAAACCTAGCAAGGAGGGCTATACCTTTTCTCCTAGATTCCTTAAAGGGGTTTACAAACATTGCCTTAATGGCTGTTTTGAGAATGGAAATTTGCAAGGTAATGCTTTCAAGGTTAAAGACCTTAGAAAATTCACTCCTAACTCCTCCCGGATTGTTCATGATATCCGAGAGGCCTATCTTGATGATGTCATTGTCAAAATTGATCTTCACTTGGAAGATAAACCTTTGATACATCTTAAACATATTGAGGATGTTAAGGAAGACTTTGTAAGACTTGATGACTATCTTGAGACTACTTCGAACCATTTGACTAAAGGGATCAATTTCACAAAAGAATGTTTGAAGTCCCTACCCGGGATTTTTTCCATAGATAAGGGATATGAGTTCTCTTACCTTTTCTTGGAGGAGGTCTACTTCCTCTTCTTGGACAGATATAGGCCAAGGGCTAATGTTAAGCCTAGGCCGAAAGGATTTGAGGTTAGGAAGGTTTGGGGGAAGAAACAAACATAAAGGTTTTTATGTTTGTGTCTTCTTGGAATATTAGGGGTCTTAATAAGACCTCAAAACAGAATACTATTGCCTCTTTCATCCGTTCTAATTCTATTCATGTTTGCTGCCTTCTTGAGACTAAAATGTCTAATACAAACTTTGATAGGCTTATGTCTTCTAGATGGCCTACTTGGCAATCTAAGACTAACTTTGATAACATTGATGGGGGGAGAATTGCCCTCATTTGGGACCCCTCTTATGTGAACATTATTATTTTGGAGGTTGATAAACAACACATCCATTGTGAGATCAAGTGTTTGACTACACAAAAGACTTTCATTATCACTTTTGTGTATGCTCTTTATACTGTGGTTGAGAGAAGATCTCTTTGGGAGAATGTTGCAAGTCTTGAGCCCAATATTAACCTTCCTTGGCTTGTTATGGGGGACTTCAATTGTGTTGGTAGCTCTAATGAGAGGGTGGGGCCCACTCCTCCCTCCGCTTACTATATCCAACATTTGAATGACTTCAAGGTCCAAGCTAATCTTATTGACACCCCTTCCACCGGTGAATTCCTCACTTGGAATAGGGGCTCTTTGTGGGCTAAACTTGATAGGGTACTTATGAATTCCTCTTGGTCTAACAATGATATCTCTTGTAAAACTCACTTCTTTGAAATGGAAGTTGAGTTTGACCATTGTGCCTCCCTTGTTACTATTGGCCGAAACTCTCCTATGGGTTCTAGGCCTTTCAAATTCTTCAACATGTGACTTAAGCATGAGGCTTTTACTAATATTCTTATCTCTCATTGGGATCAAGATATTTATGGTACACCCCAATTCCGGCTGGCCCGTAAGCTTAAAAGGCTCAAAAGGCCCCTTAAAGAGCTCAATTTCAATGCTTTTGGCCACATTTCTTGTAAGGCTAAGGATGCTAAGAATGAATACAAAAGAGTTCATGCTCTTTCTCTCCTCTCGCCTTTAGATGATTCTATCAAGGTTGAGGTTACTCTTGCCAAGAAGAATGCTCTTTACTTTAAGAGGGCCGAAGAGGACTTTTTTAGACAAAAGGCCAAAACTAACCACCTTTTGCTTAGTGATCGTGGGACCAAGTACTTCCACTCCATTGTTAGGAAGAATGTGGCTAGAAATTCAACTACTTCTGTTAAATTAGAGAATGGTATCTCCAAAACTTCTCTTAACCAAGTGGCTTGGGAGTTTGTGAGATTCTACACTAACCTCTTTGGTTCGTCCGCTCCTTCGGTGGATATTGATCCTAATATCGTTCTCTCGGGCAATTGCTTAGATGTTGATAAAGCTACTCAGCTTGTCAGCCCCATTTCTGATCTTGAGATCAAGAATGCCCTCTTTGATATTGGGGATAATAAATCTCCTGGCCCTGATGGCTTCACCTCGGCCTTTTTTAAGCATAATTGGAACATTGTGGGTCATGATGTCTTGTTGGCGGTTAAGGGTTTTTTCAACTCAGGGAAGTTGCTTAAGCAACTGAATCATACTATTATTGCCCTTATCCCTAAGACCTCTCATGATCCTACTGCGGCTGACTTCAGGCCTATTGCTTGTACGAATGTCATTTATAAAACCATCACTAAGATCATTGCATCTAGAATGACTCCCGTTTTGCCTGAGCTTATTGATCCCTCTCAAGGAGCTTTCATCGATGGTAGGCTTATGCTTGATAATGTCTTTTTAGCTCAAGAACTTATTAAAGGCTATTCTAGAAAGCGTATGTCTCTTAGATCCATGATCAAAGTGGATCTTAGGAAGGCGTATGATACTATCTCTTAGGACTTCTTAAAGAATGTCTTAGATGCTATTGGTTTCCCTGAAGGATTTGTTAAGTGGATTATGGAATGTGTTTCAACTCCTTCCTATTCCATTTCCATTAATGGTGTTCGTCATGGCCATATTAAAGGGAAAAGAGGCCTTCGCCAAGGTGACCCCATGTCACCCCTCCTTTTTGTGATTTGTCTTGAATACTTTTCAAGATTGCTCAATAATAGAACCAAAACTCCTCAATTTAAGTTTCACCCCAAATGTGGGAAACTAAACATCTCTCATGTGGCCTATGCTGATGATCTCATGCTTTTTTCTAGGGGGGACTTTCCCTCTATTAAAATCCTCACTGATGCCCTTGAGGAGTTTGGCAATGTTTCTGGCCTGAAAGTCAATTTTGACAAATCTAATATTTTCTTGGGAGGACTGGCCGAGCATGATCTTAATCATATTCTTAGCTTGATTGATTTCAAAGTAAGGACTTTCCCTGTGAGATATCTGGGCATTCCCTTGGCTCCTTTAAAAATTGTTGTTGCCCAATATGCTCCCTTACTGGATTCTATTACTTCATACATCACTGCTTGGAATACCAAAACCCTCTCCTATGCTGGGAGGGTTGAGCTTATCAAGTCTGTCATCCAAGGGGTGCACTCATTTTGGCTTCAGGCCCTCCCTATTCCTAGGGCGGTTCTTGACAGAATCACTTCTATTTGTCGCATCTTCCTTTGGGGTTGCAAGTTCTCTAGAGTTTCTTGGACTGATATTTGCCTCCCTAAAGAGGAGGGCGGGCTTGGTATTCATGACACTCACATTTGGAACTCTGCCCTCCTTGCCAGAACCCTTTGGGATATCCATACTAAGAAGGATAACCTTTGGGTCAGATGGATCCATGGTATCTACCTTAATGGTAGAGGTGTTTGGGAGTTCACACCTCATACAAGGGACTCCCAACTGATCAAAAAGATTGCTTTGATTAGGGATCAGATCTTATCCCATTTTCACAGTACTAATGATGCCATTGACTTTCTTAATGATTGTCAAAATAATGGGAAGCTTTCCTCGGCCAAGGTGTATAATCTCCTTAGAATTAAGGGGGACTCTCACATGTGGATGTCTTTCATTTGGAAGAACTACATCCCCCCGAAATTCTCCTTCACGGTGTGGCTAGCTTGCCGTAATAGGCTTGCTACCTTTGATAACTTACATAGGCTTGATGTGGTTAATGTTTGCCCGTTGTGTAAGGGTGGTCCGGAAACGGTACCACACCTATTTTTTGCTTGTTCTTTTGCAGGTACAGTGTGGCACAAGGTCAAAAAGTGGCTGGATATTCCGAGGGAGATGGGGACCTTGCTTAGCTCGATGAAATGGATCAAGAGGAAGAGGCAAGGCTCCGGGATCAGAGCTAAAGCTGCTAGGATTGCCTTTTGCTACTCCATCTACTGGATTTGGAGGACTCGGAATGCTACCTGTTTTGATGGCCTCATACCCAAGGAGGATGATGTGTTTGCTAGAATTCAGTTCATTGTGTATAAAATCTTGTATAGCATTTACCCTTGTGAGCTTGTCAACTTTTAGCCCTCTTGTTTTGGCCCTTCACCTTGATGTTTGGTGTTTGGGTGTGCGGGTTCGTGTTTTGGCAGGTTGTTTGTTTCAGCTTTGTGCTTCACCTTCACCTCTTTTAGGGTGTTGAGTGTTGCGGCTGCTTAGTTTTGTGCTGCCGGCTGGCTTTTGGCTATCCTCTTTGGATAACCATCATTTTTGTTTCCTTTCCTGTTTGTACATTCTTCACCCCCCCTCTTCTCTTGGGTGTTTACTTTAATATACTTACTGTTCACCCAAAAATTGAAACCAGCGCCTGAAGGCAAGTTTTAGAACTCGGTATGATCTTTCCAACGAGATATTAAACGCTTTCAACAGCACAATAGAGCAAGATATGATCGCATTAAATTCTACACGAGTTCGGAATGAAATCAGAAACATTTGAGAATATATCGTTAATTTGTACATTTTAATTAATGCATTGTAAATGAAGTTGGAACAATAGCTTTAGGTTGTTTTTACTTGAACTGTAGTTGTTCCCAGTCAAGACCACACCAGACCAGACCAGACTAAAACAGACCAGACCAGACCAGACCAGACCAGACCAAACCAGACCAAACCAAATCAGACCAGACCAAAACAGACCAGACCAGACCAGGCCATATTTTTTTTTTATTATTATTATTAGTATTATTATTATTATTATTATTATTACTATTATTATTATTATTATTCCTATATTATTATTATTGTTGTTGTTGTTGTTATTATTATTATTATTATTATTATTATTATTACTATTATTATTATTAATATAATAATTATTATTATTATTATTATTAGTATTATTATTATTATTATTATCATCATCATCATCATCATTATTATTATTATCATCATTATTATCATTATTATCATTATTATCATTATTATCATTAGTATCATTATTATTATTATTATCATTATTATCATTATTATCATTTTTATGATTATTATTATGATGATTATTATTATTATTATTATTAATATTATGATTATTATTATTATTATTATTATTATTATTATTATTATTATTATGATTATTATTATTAATATTATCATTATTATCATTAGTATCATTATTATCATTATTATCATTATTATCATTATTATCATTATTATCATTTTTATGATTATTATTATTATTATTATTGTTGTTGTTGTTGTTATTATGATTATTATTATCATTATTTGTAATACCCGAGATTAATATAAGAGGATTAATAGTACTACTCATACCAACTGAGGTGCATCTCCTTTTAAGGGAGCTCATCACCCAAGAACTCCAAAGTTAAGCGTGCTTCCACGGGAGTAGTCTTGGGATGGGTGACCCCCTGGGAAGTTTCTTAGGACGCGCATGAGTGAGGACAAAGTGCGCGGTAAAGGCTCGTGGTGGTTTGTGGGGACAGTACTAGAGGTCTGGAGTAACTACCTCGGATCTTGTGGGGCCGGAGTGTTACAGGTGGTATCAGAGCAACCCTGCGACAGTGTACTGACCCGTTAGATATCGGGCGGGCATTTAGCGGGGCAAGATTCTGGGGTTTGATTAAGATTGTTAAGGGCGCAACGAGGACGTTGCGATCCTAAGTGGGGGTGATTGTAATACCCGAGATTAATATAAGAGGATTAATAGTTCTACTCATACCAACTGAGGTGCATCTTCTTTTAAGGGAGCTCATCACCCAAGAACTCCAAAGTTAAGCGTGCTTGCACGAGAGTAGTCTTGGGATGGGTGACCCCCTGGAAAGTTTCTCAGGGCGCGCATGAGTGAGGACAAAGTGCGCGGTAAAGGCTCGTGGTGGTTTGTGAGTCTAGTACTAGAGGTCTAGAGTAACTACCTCGGGTCCATGTGGGGCCCCGGGGTGTTACATTATTATCTTTATTATTATCATTATTATCATTATTATCATTATTATTATCATTATCATTATTATTATTATTATTATTATTATTTGATGGAGTATATGGCCCAGGGACCCCCGGCCCACATACTTCCTCTACTACAATCAGGCCCAACAGGCCCAAACGGGCCAAGCCCAGAAAATGGAGCTCTAAGCAGCCCACAATACGCAAAGGGGTGCCTTCGGCCCCATGGCCGAAGGCTACCAGTGACGGAATCGAGCTCAGAAACATCACAGGAGATCATAGCTTCAAAACCAAGCCTTCGGCAACTGCAGCCCTCGGCAGGTAGGAGCCTCGGTTAGAAGAGGCATCACAGGAGATCAAGGCTTGAAAACCAAGCCTTCGGCACCTGCAGCCCTCGGCAGGTAGGAGCCCTCGGTTAGAAGAGGCATCACAGGAGAACAAGGCTTGAAAACCAAGCCTTCGGCACCTACAGCCCTCGGCAGGTAGGAGCCCTCGATTAGAAGAGCCTTCGGCCCAGCACCCTTCAACAGAAGGCATCCACCTCGACAGAATATCCTCTTCACATGCGCCTGGATCACCGTACCAAGTACAAACGTCACATCCAACCACCGCATTTAATGCGGCCACATGCGAGTGCCAGTGCCACCCCGGTTGAGGTGACCCCTCGACCACCAGAAAACTAACACGTGTCCTTATTTGGCATTTATTACTACTATAAATAGCACCCCTTTCCCCCATTGTAAACCACACTTAATACATATCGAATATACACTCTCTCTCTTACTTATTTGCTCTGACTTCTCTCTAGTTATTCTCCGCAATAACCCCTCGGATAAGCTACCCCCGGGTACACTATCCATCATTTGGTGCTCTCGTTGAGAGTTCGAACAATCAAGTAAGAAACCCTCCCCTTCAGCTAAAAACACCTATCAAAATGGGAAGAAACACACGTGCCCAATCCAAGACTCATGAGGATAGGAACCTGGCCCTCGGCGACGTCGACGCCCTCGAAGCCTCTAACATGGCTCCCGAGGGCGGCGTCATCGCCGGGTTGGACCAGACGGCTGTCGACCTACGCCATCAGATTCAACAAAATGCCCCGAATGCCCGCCTCAGCATTGAGGCCAAAAAGAAGGACCGGAGCGAGAACCAAGTTAGCCCTACGGTCATCACTATCGACGTACAGTCGGCGTTTTCCGCCTTCATCCAGACGCTCACCCAGAATACGGGTGCCTTCGGCACTTTGGTTCCCCTCCAACCAGAGGTCGGGGAGAATATTATGCCTCCCCCTCATCCACACCCCCTCGGGAACCTGGTCCTCCGGATTGGGAACTCCGAGGGGGTCGTGGCCCAAGATACGGCCTCGCAGGAAGTCCAATCGCGGGACCGCCACAACGTAAACAAAGAACAACTCCGGACCTCTGCCCTCGAGAGACTCGGAGGGGCGCAAGATCGCCGAGGGGTCCAAGACCGCCTCGGGGGGAAGGCGTTCCAGAGGCCTCAGGGAAGTGGCGGATCCGTCTCCAGGGCCAATGAAAGGCGTCCCCCTCAGGACAAAGGCAAGGCACCTCTCCATGTCAACGACGCCCGCCATCAAATCAACCAGGCCCACTCGGCCCGCGTCCATTCGCAGGGGGCGGAGGCCCTCCTGAAGGACCCCCGGGATGAAATCAATGGGGCCCTCCAGCGCCGGCTCGACGAGATGGAGGCCACCAAAGCACACGCCACCACTTCTGCCCCTCATACAGACCTCAAGTATGAGGCAATGTTGGCCAAAATGGAGGAGATGCAAAGGAAATTTGCCGAAGGCTCCGGGGAACCCGTCATCCAACTTTGAACTAGGACGCAATTTACCCCAAGGGTATTGGCGGCCCAAATTCCGGAAAAGTACCGAGGGCAACTCATCAAGCCCTATGAAGGAAAAACTGACCCCCAGGAGCACTACAACAGGTATTAAAACAACATGATGATGATGGGGGCATCAGATGAATACTTATGTCGTTGGTTCCTTTCCACCTTGGAGGGACCAGGATACGAATGGTTCAACCGATTGCCCGAGGGCAGCATTGACTCTTGGCAATATCTTGCCCGACGCTTCCTCACCCATTTTGCCGGAAGGAAGCGCGCGAGAAAGCACTTCTCCCAGCTCCTCTCCGTCAAGCAACAGCCTGACGAAACACTTCGGTCCTTCATTGACCGGTGGATGAAGGAGACAGACGAGGTCGAGGGCGCCTACGAGCGTACCCTCCTCGTCCTCTTCCAGGGGGTTCTCCGCAGCAGCCCCTACGCACGGAGCCTCATCACCGACCCCCCAAGATCATACCTCAGAGCACTCCAGCGGGGGAGCCTATACGCCGACGCCGACGACCTCCACTCCTTCAAGAAGAACGAGGGCCAGCCCTCGAAGAAGACAAACAACACGCCGGCCCCAAATGCGCCCTCGGCCGGAGGCCGACACCATGGAAGCCACACCCAGCAGGGCCGTAACGAATGCCAATGGCGCCCTCGGCTGGACATGCCGAGGACTCCCCTCACGCACCCGGTGAGCACTATCCTAAACTATGCGGAAGAGCAGAACCTTTTCCCCAAGGACCCTCGGTCGGCGAGGGAGATCTACGCCATCCACCAAGGCGACACTTATTGTCGTTACCACAAAAGCACCTCCCACAATACAGATGATTGTGTCTCGTTAAAGAAGGCTATTTAACTCTTAATTCAACGGGGTGAGTGTTGGTCCCGTTTGTAATGGGAACAGTCTAGAGGGGGGGGGGTGAATAGACTGTTCAGGAATTTAAACTTTTCTCTAAGTCAAGTCTGACTTATCAGAGATGGTCGAAATCTGGTGACAGAGATGGTCAAGTTCTGATGGCAGAACTAGACCAGGCAGCGGATAAGTTTCTGTCCGGGTAGCCTCTAGAAGAAAACTAAGGCAAAATGCCTTTCTGGTAACTCTGAAGGAAGATCTGCTGGACACAGAGTCCAACCTTAAGAGTTAGTCAGTAGAATCTTAAGTGCAGGAAATAAAAGCTAAAAGTAAATGACACCGGGGTTTTTATAGTGGTTCAAGGAACAACTTGTTCCTCTAGTCCACTGTTCCACTAAGCTTGCAAAAACAACAGTTTACAACGCCTTAGTCCCTAGAGCTTAAGAAGCAGTCCTCGTCTTCTTCAAGTCTAGTTGCCACCCGGGATGCAGTCCTGCTTCCTGATGGCTGGTCTCGTTTCACTGAGTCTCTTGAAGTATCCCCACTTCACTTACTCCAGCTAGTTTGAGACGTCCCTTCTTTTTCAAGAAGTGTTTGATATAAAATCAGTTTTCTCCAACGTTGCTTCTTCACAAAGGATAGGTATATGAAGCTTTCGAAGTGTTGAAGAACTGAGTAACTTTGCAGTTTGCTAGTTGGATAAAGGATAGGAAAGTATATCTTCCAACTAGAGCCTTTTCTTGTCTGAGAATGAAGTTTGAATCTCAAGAAGGTTGTTTACGCAAAGCTATCTTGGCAAAGTTGTTACTCTTAGTTCTTCAGAGTGTATCTTATATACTGGGAGCAGTCTTCCCGTTGGAGTGTAGAAGACAGCTTCATTAATTGCATGTACTGTTGACTTGACCGGTTGGACCTTCGACTTGCTATTTTGGGGGCGTAAAGATACTCGCATGGTCAATCATCAGCTTTAAATATCTCTTCGTACGTACAACATTAAATGTGCATTTAATGCGTGTATAGTGCCATGTTTCCGTTGAAAGGTTCGTAACCGTTAGGGGATTTCCCGTTAGTTTAACGACCGTTGGAAAGGCTTCCGGAATCTGGTGGATTTAGCAGAGTCTAAAGAGGTTCTCTGGTCGAATCTCTGAAGTCCGTCTCTGTTGCCAACTCTGGTATCTTTCTGATAACCAGTTTCTGATGGCTTCTCTGGTGAGCAACTCTGGGAGCAACTCTGGTAGAGGCAAGATGGAACTCTGGCAGACAGACTAAGCTAAAACTTACAAAAGAAATTCTAATACACAATTTCTAATGGTGTACTTTCAAATTCTAATTAACCTAGCATCATCAAAATCTAAATACAATTATTCCTTACAATTTCCCATTTTTTGATGATGCCAAAACCCTTTAACTATTTCCAGAGAAGTGCCTTTCACCCTAAAAAAATAAAGTTAAAAACTTTTCATTAGAGTCTTGGTGGGCAACTTAGCATAGGAGAATAGTAAGAGTGCGATACAATCAGATAGCAATAAAAACAAATACGATAACAGAATATACACAAGAGAGTAAATAAGAACAAATATTTGAATAAGCCAAGCAAAAAGAGAGGCAGAGTTGGTATCTTATAAATCTGATAGGAAAAGTAAAGCATTACAGAGTCAGAGATAGAGAGTTAGAGATCTTCTTCATCTACCTGTGGTCCTGCTCTGTCAATCCTCTCTAGTTCAGCATTTACCTTTGCTCTGATTGAGGCTAAATCCCTCGGATTCTGATAATCAGCCCAATGGGGTGCAAGTTTGCAGTCCAAGTAGTTTCTGACAGCTTCTGCAGAATTCTTGCCATTGAGGATTTTCATACCATACCACATCTCAGCTTCTTGGATTGAACCACCATGGTTGATCTGGACAAGTCCATCACTGTCCATGAACAGATTCTCTCTTTGAAGAGGAGTCATCAGTTTCCTCATCTGTTCAAATTGGACTCTGTCTGGTCTTGACATACCACTCTTCATCCAATCATTAGGTGAAAAGGATGAAGGCTTTTTCTTGGAGCTTCTTGGAGAAGGAGGTGGTGGTCTGGTGCCTGCAGCAGCTAGCCTTTTCTTCCTGGTTGCATCGAAATAGGGAGTAGGATCAACCGAGGAAGGTTCTCTGATGGAAAGAGCTCTGGTGCTGGGTCCTTCTTCTTCTCCGGTATCTTCCCCCTTTTTGGCATCACAAAGATCACCAAGGAGAAGTTCAATCTTTGAGAACTCAGATGCTTGTGCATCTCTGATCTCATCGAGGGCCTCTGGCAGAGTATGGGTGACAGAGTTAAGTCCTTCAATCAAACTCTGTTGCTTGTCCACTGCAGATTGAAGATCCCTAGTGCTGACTTCTAGGTGCACCATCTTCTGGTACCTTTCCTTGTCAGACTTGAGGAGAGCCAGGCCTTGGTCTTGATGTTCCTTGCAGAGAGAGTGTAAGATATTGAGCTTCTGGGAGGAACTATCAGCAGATTTCTGGAGATTGTGAACATAATCTGATAACTTGTTGATTGTCTGGTTCTGGGCCAGCAGAGCTTGAGAGTGAGAGTGGAGAACAGAGTTGAGGCCACTAACATCTCTGGAAACAGAATCAATCCTTGAAGTAGAGGAATGCATGAAGTTGTGCAGATTTTCTGTCAGTGCAGCAACTTTGTCTGTCAGATGTTGAAATCCTATTGTGATTTGCAGATTTGTATGGGTGAGCTCTTCATGTTGCTTATCATTCAACTCTATGATCTTGCTCAGATCATGAACCAGTATTCCACCAAAGGCTTCAGCAGATTTTACAAACTGGTTGAAGGGTATTTGGGGTTCTTCAGAAGTAAATCCAGGTATCTCTAAACCTCTGCCTTTAGGTAAAGGAGGAACTCTGTTGGATGGTGGAGGGGAAGGAACTCTGGGAGGTGTCCTTCTCCTTTTGGAGGTTTCATCAGCAGCAATGGAGGATGTAAGAAATCCATCATTGTCACTGGAAGAAGAGGGGACCCTGAAGATAGGTTTCTTCTTCGGTGTGGAGGCTGCTGAGTGCTGAGGGGATCTCTGAGGTGAGGCAGATTTGGATGGTGGTAAGGATTTCTGAGTAGGTGAGTTCTGAGGAATAGGGATTAGGGGTTGAGGAGTAGAATGATGTGAGGGAGATGGTGGGGGTGAGGGTGATCGATTTCTGGTATGAGAGGGTTGTTTGCAGGGTGATGAGGGTTTGGAGTTGGGTTTCTGGTGAGATGGGGTTCTGGTGGAGGTTGAGGTTTTCTGATTAGGTGAAGGGGTTTTCTGTTGAGGTGAGGGGGTTTTCTGGTGAGGTGAGGGGGTTTTCTGGTGAGGTGAGGGGGTTTTCTGGTGAGGTGAGGGGGTTTTCTGTTGAGGTGAGGGGGTTTTCTGGTGAGGTGAGGGGGTTTTCTGGTGAGGTGAGGAAGAAGGTTTAGATGGAGATTTAGAAGGTGAAGTTTGAGGAATAGGAGATTTGGGAGGGGAAGGAGGAGGTGAAGGAATTACCTCAAGTACAATCTCAGAGAACACAGATTCTCTCCACTCCTTGATCAGCTTTTCCATGGTAAGAGCAATGTCGTTTGCTGTTGATGGTTCTCCTTCCTCAAGAGCACTGTGGCGGAACTTGATCATGGATTCTTTTGTTTTCTTCTCCATCAGCCAAGCATCAAATTCTTCCATTTCTTCTTCTTTCAAGGCTTTGACATGCCTTTCTGGAGATAGGTCAGATGTTGGAATTTTACCTTGATATCTGTCTTTCTTCTTCTGTAGGACAGAGATCAGGAAGGTAAGGTTGAAGCATTTTGACACATCATCTGTGCCTACCCAGTGAAGAACAACAGCTTCTTCTTCTTCATAAGCATCAAAGTACTGGATGATTTGTTGAAGAGGTCCCATTCTCCATCTTCTCCAGGCTAGGACTCTGTCAAACTGCTTCTGCAGAATGATTCTGAAGTCAGTTTCTTGGTCCATCTCTGGTGTGGCTTCACGCTCTGGTGAGAGAGCAGAGTTTGGCAACTCTGGTGCAGATTCTGGGTCAGCCTCTGGTAGAGTCCCAGATTCTGGTGCAGGTTCCCCCTGAAGTGTTGATTCCTTGGCAGGTGAGATGACTTTAGTCTTCCTCTTTTTCTGCCTAGGTTGAGTGCTTGAGTTGTCAGAGTCACCACTCTGCACAACCAACTTTCTTCTTCTCTTCTGCTTCTGTTTTCTGGCAGGAGATTTCCTGGTTGCCTTTGGAGAGGGCAACTCTGGTGCAACCTCTTCTGTTGCTTCCTTCTCTGGTAGTGACAGATTGTCACTTTTCTTCTTCTGTCTGACTTCCCTTACAACCTGTGACTGCTCAGGTTGTTTGGGCTTCTTGGTAGCTTTCTTAGAAGCAGGTTTGGCCTTAGCAGACTGTTCTTCTCTTTTCTTCTCCAGCCTTTCCTCTCTCTTAAGCTCAGAGGAGATGGCAATGTTGAACTTTGGAGAGGCTGTGAGAAAGATTGTCTTGGAGTGATCAACTGGGATGGGATCCCTGAGTTGAACTCCTTTGGCAGCAAGAATGGCATAGATGAGGAGCCCATGTCCCATCTTGGTTGAGAAAAGACCTGTTTCAGAGTCTTTCTTCTTGATGAACTCAGTTAGGGAGCCAAAAATTACCTCTCCCCAATTGATGTTCATGCCATGGTGAACTGCAAAGATTGCCTTTGCATTGTTCTTGTTCATCTCATCTGTTGAAGCAGTTTTGCACCATAAGCACCGGTGCAGAATGTTGACAAGCTTCTCAAAGTCTTTCTTCAGCAGGAATTTCTTCATATACAGCTTGTCCAGTCCGGCAGCCTCCGGACGATAGTATGTCTGAACAAAACCTTCAGTGGAGACTTCCACTGAGTCAAGAGCAATAAGGTTGTTGGCTTCTGGGTCTTGGGAGTCAAGTTGAACTCCAAAGAACTCATTGAGAGCGTCTGCATTCAGAAAAATGCGTTGACCTTGCACTAAGGAGTGAACTCCGGTCTTGGAGATGGTGGCGTTGAGGTAGAACTCAGCCACATCCTTGATGCTGAAGTGCTCATAAGGATGATCAACAACTTTTGAAAGTTGTGAGTCAGTCATTCCTTGGATGATCTTGGTCATCCTCTTCTGGTTTTCTGCCAGTAGTGGTAGGGACGACATGTCAACCTTCATGCCGGAGACAACGTTGGCAATGAGGGTCTTAGCTTCTTCCTTAGAAAGATCGTTGATGCTGAGGAAGTTCATTCTGAGTGACGGTTAAAAAAGTTCTGGGGATTGGAAAAGGTTTAGGATCTGAGAGCTTTGAATGCAAAAGCAGTTTTAAGAGAGATGAAGTTGTAGTAGGGATTTAGATTGAAGACAGTGGATATAAAGGGGTTAGGAATAGTGGACGTTTGGTATATTGGCAGTTTCGAGGCAGCATTTAATGAAATGCGGGCGGAAAACGTTTCCGTTAGAAGAGTAACGATCAGGGGTATTTCGGTAAAAGACCGTTTCAGTTAATTAGGTCTTGCCCGTACCTCAAAATATTGCTAAGTCCACATCCGTATCTGTTGTCTTTCTGTTGAGGAACTCTGGTCAGAGATGGGGAGGTTCTCTGATGTGAGATTCTGATGATCAGAGGTAGGGGTTCTCTGATCTGAGTTTCTGGTGCAGAAGAAAGCAGTTCTGGTTCAGTGAATCTCTGGTTCAAGCATCTCTGGGAAGATCATCCAACATTCCCAATTCTTCCCTTAGCTTGTTAAACCTTGCCTCAGGTAAAGGCTTGGTTACAATGTCTGCAAGCTGGTCTTCTGTAGGTACATGCTCCATACAGATATGTTTCTTCTCAACATGATCTCTGATGAAGTGATGTCTGATTTCAATATGCTTCGTCCTGGAGTGAAGAACTGGATTCTGAGTGATAGCAATTGCACTAGTGTTGTCACACAACAGCTTGATCTCCTTTGCTTGAATTCCATAGTCCTTCAGTTGTTGCTTCATCCAGAGTAACTGAGCACAGCAACTCCCAGCTGCAATGTACTCAGCTTCAGCTGTACTTGTTGAGATGGAGTTCTGCTTCTTGCTAAACCAGGAAACAAGCCTTCCTCCTAGCAATTGGCAGTGACCAGAGGTGCTCTTTCTGTCTAGTCTGCAACCTGCAAAATCTGAGTCAGAATAACCAATTAGTTCAAAGTTACCTCCCTTGGGATACCATAGGCCTGCATTTGGATTTCCTTTGATGTATCTGATGATTCTCTTTGCAGCACTTAGATGGCTTTCCTTGGGCTTTTATTGGTATCTGGCACAGATTCCAACAGAGAATGAGATATCTGGTCTGCTTGCAGTTAGATACAGCAGAGATCCTATGATCCCTCTGTATGTTGTTGCATCTACATCTTTTCCTTCATCATCCGGACCAATTCCTTGTGATGTGTTCATGGGAATCTTCACAGATGATTTGCCTTCCACTCCAAACTTCTTGATCAGATCTCTGGTGTACTTCCCTTGATTGATAAAGATCCCTTCTGGAACTTGTTTGACTTGAAGTCCTAGGAAGTAACTGAGTTCTCCCATCATACTCATTTCAAATTGACTCTGCATCACTTGAGAAAATTTCTTGCACAGTTCTGGATTAGTACTACCAAATATAATGTTATCAACATATATTTGTACTAACAGAATATGATTAGCAACGGAGATTTGAAATAGAGTTTTGTCAACCTTTCCTTTAGTAAACCCATGGTTCACTAGGAAAAGGGACAATGTGTCATACCAGGCTCTAGGAGCTTGCTTAAGACCATAGAGGGCCTTTTTAAGCTTGTAGACACAAGAAGATTGAGTAGGAATGACAAAACCTGGTGGTTGTTCCACATAAACTTCCTCTTCAAGATCTCCATTCAGAAATGCACTCTTGACATCCATCTGGTAGACCTTGATGTTGTTGTAGGCAGCATAGGCTAGAAAGATTCTGATGGCTTCAAGTCTGGCAACTGGTGCAAAGGTTTCATCAAAATCAATTCCTTCTTCTTGGCAGTATCCCTTGGCTACCAGCCTAGCTTTATTCCTTACAATGTTGCCATCTTCATCTGCTTTGTTCTTGAATACCCATTTGGTTCCAATGACATTCTGGTGCTTTGGCCTAGGAACAAGTTCCCATACTTTGTTCCTTTCAAACTGAGTAAGCTCTTCTTGCATTGCATTGATCCAGTCTGAATCTGCAAGAGCTTCTTCAACTGTCAGAGGTTCCATTTGAGATATATAGCAGGCAAGCATTGCTTCTCTTCTAGATGTGGATCTCGTTTGAACTCCACTTCTGATTTGACCAATTACTTGATTAGGAGGATGATCTCTTAACCAAGTTAGATCAGGTTCAGATAAGGGTTGTCTTGGATTCTCTTGTTCTCCTTCTGATTCTTCATCACTGTCTTTGCCTTGTAGGATGGGATTCTGATGGTGAATTGGTATGGCAGAGTTAGTTAGCAACTCTGGTATTTCCGTCTCTGGTGGATCCAGTTCTGGTGATTCTTCTAGATTTGCTTTTTCCAAGTTTTCAGTTATGCTCTCAACTGAGTTGAGATCATCAAACTTGACATGAATAGATTCTTCAAGAAGTAGAGTTCTTTTGTTGAGTATTCTGTAGGCTTTACTGGTGCTAGAGTAGCCTAAGAATATTCCTTCATCAGCTTTTTCTTGAAACACCTTGAGGTGATCCTTCCCATTGTTGAGTATATAGCATTTGCATCCAAATGCATGAAAGTAGCTGATGTTGGGTTTACGTCCTTTCCACAATTCATAAGGAGTTTTCTGATGAGTTTTGTGAATCATGCTCCTGTTCTGGGTGTAGCATGCAGTATTGATTGCTTCAGCCCAGTATCTGTAGGGTAGACCTGATTCAGCAATCATGGTCCTTGCAGCTTCCTTTAAAGTTCTGTTCCTTCTTTCTGCAACTCCATTCTGTTGAGGAGATCTGGCTGTAGAGAGTTGATGCATTGTACCATTCTGGTCACAGAATTCCTGTATGACCTTGTTGACGAACTCTGTTCCTCTGTCTGATCTGATGGCTTTGACTTTCTGATTCTGCTCATTCTGTAGTAGCTTTAGCAGAGATGGCAGTTTCTGCAGAGTTTCATTTTTCTTGGTCAGAAAGATAGTCCATGTGAATCTGGAGTAGTCATCCACCATGACTAAAGTGTATTTCTTGCCACCAACACTTGGAGTTTCCACTGGTCCAAATAAATCCATGTGGATTAGATTCAAAGGACCAGTAGAGAGGTTTCCAGCAATGGGTTTGAATGAGTTCTTCACTTGTTTTCCTTTCTGGCATGCACTGCATAAGTTTTCCTTTTTGTATACAAGGTTGGGTAGACCTTCAACAATGTGATCTCTTGCTAGCTTGTTGATTGTTTTGAAATTCAAGTGACTCAGTTTCTTGTGCCATTCCCAACTGAGTTTTGAATCTTCTTTAGCTATCAGGCAAATTCCATCTTTTGCAGTTGACCAATCAACTACATAGATGTTTTTCTTTCTTGTTGCTGTTAGAACCACTTCCTTAGTTGTCTCATGCTTGACAGAACATCCTTCTTTGGAGAATTCAACTGTGTAGCCTTTGTCACAGAATTGGCTAGCACTTAACAGGTTGAATTTTAATCCTTTGACATAAGAGACATCATCTATGATTATCTGGTTCTTTATCAGCTTCCCTCTTCCTTTTGTCTGGCCATCTTTATCATTACCTCCAAAGGTAACTCTAGGCCCTTTGACTTTCTGGAACTCTGTTAGGCAACTCTTGTCACCGGTCATGTGCCTGGAGCATCCACTATCAATGTACCAATCTTGCTCAGAGATGGCTCCAGCACACAGTTCCTACAAAATTAAAAGGAAGATTTAGGTACCCAAGCAATGTTGGGTCCTAGGGGGTTATGCAGTCTTGGCAGCCGGTACCACTTTGGTCTCATCAAGTGAAACCTTGGTGGGTGGTACCCATTGTCCACCTGGTAGTCATAGTAAACGGAAGTGTGATTCACTTTGGGCAGATGCTTGTGAGGATCATGCTTCCGGTTTACATACTTCTGCATAGCCTTTTTAGTTGGGTAGAAGTCCCATATACTATCAAGATCAGAGGGGCGATTAACTTTGGGCTTCTTAAGTTGACCAGCCAACCTTTTCTGCCTAAAGTTAACTTTCTCTTGATATCTGCCTTTCTGGTGATCATCTCTGACACGATTATCATGAGTTTGTCTGTTATGGGTTTGTCTTTGATTTTTGGTATTCTGAAAACCTTTTCTGTTGTTAGATCTTCTGCCAGGTTCATTAATTTTTAAAATGGGTTTCTGTTGAACCTTTATCTTTTCTTTTTCTGGTCTGACATTCTCATGAATAACCTTGGTGCCAGATACACCAACCTGACAAATGGGGCTAGAAATCAGTGGCACTATGACCTTGTCTGCCTTAGCAACTCTGGTGCTAGGCATTACAGAAGGCTCACCTGATTCTGTTGAGCCATAACCAAGACCAAAACCAGTGCCAATTTGTTGGTCAAGTACAATCTTTTCCATGGAAGACTGGGCCTTCTGGTAAGCTTTGTACTTAATCTCAAGAGGCTCTATCTCTCTTATTCTCTTTAGAAGAGAAACATTTTCAGCTTCCAGCTGATCTCTTTCCTTAATTAGAAGATTGATTTTGATCTCAACCTCCTTTCTTAAGTCAAGGATTTCAACCTTAAGCTTACTGTTTTCTTCTTTAACAGAAGAATAAGTGGTTTGAATGGCTTGAAACTCTTCCCAAAATTCTGACATTGAATCAGAATCAAAGGCTCTGCCTACCGAGGAAAAACTAGAGATGGAAGTAGAAGATACCTCATCATCAGATTGACCCATAAGGCATAGGTCTTCAGTTTCTGTATCCAGGCAACAGAATGCTTCATCAGATTCTGATTCCGAGCTGGACTCTGTCTCAGAGAGGGGGTCCTTCTCTGGTTGTTCAGTGATGAGTGCCTTCCTTCTTCGGTGCTCATATTTCTTTTCTCCTTCCTGGCCTTGCCTTTTGGAGACTATGGGGTGTGGACAGTTGACTTTGAAGTGCCCTGGTTGTCTGCAGTTGTAGCAGAGAAGCTCTCCACTACTTTCTGATGGTTTGGACTTCTGGTGTGGCTTTCTGCTAGAGTGTGGACTTCTGCTATCCTTCGGCTTCAGGAATTTCTTGAACTTCCTAGCAAAAGCCGCCATATACTCGTCAGTTAAAAGAATAGAAGGGTCAAAACTATTTACCTGAGAGGTGCTGGCAGTGAGGGCAGTAGTTGTTCTGTCCTCAACTTCTTCTTTCTCCTCTTCATTCATCTCAAACTCATAAGACTTGAGATCAGAGATGAGTTTCTCAGTGCTGTAGGTTCTGAGATCCTTGCTATCTCTCATGGCTGTGACCTTCATCTTCCATGGTGAAGGTAGACCTCTGAGAACCTTCAAGTTGATCTCCTTGGGAGTAAGTTCCTTCCCAAGTTCTGATATCTCAGCAGTGAGGGTGAGCAAGCGTGCATACATCTCAGTTATGCATTCTTTGGGTAGAAGTTTGAAATCTTCAAACTTCTTCATGGCAATAGTGAGTTTGTTGTCCTTTTCTTGCTCATCTCCAGCTCCTATCAGGGTGAGAGTATCCCAGATTTCCTTGGCAGATTTGCACTTCTTGATCCTTGTGAAGTACTTGTCATCAATGGCCTTGTAGAGGATATCCTTGGCAATGTTGTCAAGGTTGTACTTCCTCCTCTCTTCATTGGACCACTCATGGCGTAGTTTGGTGATCATCTGGGGTTGACCACTACCAGTGATGTATTCAGGGTTGACCTTGGTGAACTCTGTGAAAGGTCCTGCATCAAGAACTTCCCACATTTCGTCATAGAGTGCACAGAGGTGAGCTTTCATGCGGATCCTCCAGTCATCAAACTTTGTTACTAGGAACATAAGATTCTTTGAAAGAGTGTTATCCATAATATGATATTAAAGAGGCTAAAACAAGTGGATCTCTTGTTTAGTAAGTAACCTAAAAGATTACAAGAACAAGGAGGCTCTGATACCACTTGTTGGTCCCGTTTGTAATGGGAACAGTCTAGGGGGGGGGGGGTGAATAGACTGTTCAGGAATTTAAACTTTTCTCTAAGTCAAGTCTGACTTATCAGAGATGGTCGAAATCTGGTGACAGAGATGGTCAAGTTCTGATGGCAGAACTAGACCAGGCAGCGGATAAGTATCTGTCCGGGTAGCCTCTAGAAAAAAACTAAGGCAAAATGCCTTTCTGGTAACTCTGAAGGAAGATCTGCTGGACACAGAGTCCAACCTTAAGAGTTAGTCAGTAGAATCTTAAGTGCAGGAAATAAAAGCTAAAAGTAAATGACACCGGGGTTTTTATAGTGGTTCAAGGAACAACTTGTTCCTCTAGTCCACTGTTCCACTAAGCTTGCAAAAACAACAGTTTACAACGCCTTAGTCCCTAGAGCTTAAGAAGCACTCCTCGTCTTCTTCAAGTCTAGTTGCCACCCGGGATGCAGTCCTGCTTCCTGATGGCTGGTCTCGTTTCACTGAGTCTCTTGAAGTATCCCCACTTCACTTACTCCAACTAGTTTGAGACGTCCCTTCTTTTTCAAGAAGTGTTTGATATCAAATCAGTTTTCTCCAACGTTGCTTCTTCACAAAGGATAGGTATATGAAGCTTTCGAAGTGTTGAAGAACTGAGTAACTTTGCAGTTTGCTAGTTGGATAAAGGATAGGAAAGTATATCTTCCAACTGGAGCCTTTTCTTGTGTGAGAATGAAGTTTGAATCTCAAGAAGGTTGTTTACGCAAAGCTATCTTGGCAAAGTTGTTACTCTTAGTTCTTCAGAGTGTATCTTATATACTGGGAGCAGTCTTCCCGTTAGAGTGTAGAAGACAGCTTCATTAATTGCATGTACTGTTGACTTGACCGGTTGGACCTTCGACTTGCTATTTTGGGGGCGTAAAGATACTCGCATGGTCAATCATCAGCTTTAAATATCTCTTCGTACGTACAGCATTAAATGTGCATTTAATGCGTGTACAGTGCCATGTTTCCGTTGAAAGGTTCGTAACCGTTAGGGGATTTCCCGTTAGTTTAACGACCGTTGGAAAGGCTTCCGGAATCTGGTGGATTTAGCAGAGTCTAAAGAGGTTCTCTGGTCGAATCTCTGAAGTCTGTCTCTGTTGCCAACTCTGGTATCTTTCTGATAACAAGTTTCTGATGGCTTCTCTGGTGAGCAACTCTGGGAGCAACTCTGGTAGAGGCAAGATGGAACTCTGGCAGACAGACTAAGCTAAAACTTACAAAAGAAATTCTAATACACAATTTCTAATGGGGTACTTTCAAATTCTAATTAACCTAGCATCATCAAAATCTAAATACAATTATTCCTTACAATTTCCCCCTTTTTGATGATGCCAAAACCCTTTAACTATTTCCAGAGAAGTGCCTTTCACCATAAAAACATGAAATCAGGAGGCTCAGCGACAACGAGGAGTTCGAGGAGCCCCAGCCGAAGAAGCGCCACCTCCGCTAATCATGTTCCTCGCCTTCGGCGTTAGTCTCAGCCATGGTCCCTCGACCTCGAGGCACATTATCATCCCCTCGGTCTAGAGCCCTCGGTATTGAGCGGTGAATCTTTACAAAGCCGTTGTCAAACAACGCACCCCTTGTATTCCGCTTATTTCTATGAATTTAAGTAAACTACAACACAATCCAGACATCTTATCGGCCCCTTCGAGGCCAAATGCCCAGGTATGGCCGATGGTGTCTAAAGACGATGGGCCTGCAAAAGGCCTGGGTTTTTGGAGCGGGACGCTCGCCGCGTCGCCGGCGCGCAACGGACGGCGACATGCCTGAAAGAATGGCTGAGGTGACGAAATCCCCAAACTTGGGGTGAAACGGCAATCGTCGGAAACCGACCAAGCCTAGCCCGCGCCGTAAATAGACGACGGGACCCCCCAAGGTCAAGGGACGGTTCAGCGCCGGGGGACTAACAGACGAACCCCCGGACGGATCACTTAGACCCTCTTCCGGCCGAGGCGGGGAAGCAACCCCCTCGGCCGAAGCCTGAAAGAAGGAACACACATCAGGAGGACTAACATACGACCTCCTGGAACAATCAAGGGACGGTTCAGCGTCGGGGGACTAACAGACGAACCCCCGGACGGATCACTTGGACCCCCTTCCGGCCGAGGCGGCAAAGCTACCCCCTCGGCCGAAGCCTGAAAGAAGGAACACACATCAGGAGGACTAACATACGACCTCCTGGAACAATCAAGGGACGGCCCAGCGCCGGGGGACTAACAGACGAACCCCCGGATGGATCACTTGGACCCCCTTTGGGCCGATGCGGGGAATCAACCCCCTCGGTCGATGCCTGAAAGAAGGAACATACACCCGAAGGACTCCCAGAACTATCAAGGAAAGGCCCTCGGCCTCAATTCGATTCTACATCACCAACGGCCCTCGGCCTTGGCATGATTCAACGTCAGAACAGCCCTCGGTCTCAAAATCAACAATGGCCCTCGGCCTCAACATCAGACGGCCCTCGGCCTCAACATGACACTATGTCATAACGGTTTTGGCTATAGCGTGATCTCACATCACCTACGGCCCTCGGCTTCAGCGTGATTCCACATCACAACGGCCCTCGGCCTCAACATCAGAACGGCCCTCGGCCTCAACATCACCAATGGCCCTCGGCCTTGGCATAACGGTTTTGGCCTTAGCGTGATCTCAAATCACCAAAAGCCCTCGACCTCAACGTGATTCAACATCAACAATGGCCCTCGGCCTCAGCGCGATTCCACATCACAACGGCCCTCGGCCTCAACATCAGAACGGCCCTCGGTCTCAAAATCAACAACGGCCCTCGACCTCAACGTAAGGACGGCCCTCGGCCTCAACATCAACAACGGCCCTCGGCCTCAGCGTGAGGACATCACAATGGCCCTCGGCCTCAACATCAGACGGCCCTCGGCCTCAACATGACTCTATGTCATTACGGTTTTGGCCTTAACGTGATCTCACATCACCAACGGCCCTCGCCCTCAGCGTGATTCCACATCACAACGTCCCTCGGCCTCAACATAAGGACGGCCCTCGGCCTCAACATCACCAACGGCCCTCGGCCTCAGCGTGATTCCACATCACAATGGCCCTCGGCCTCAACATCAGACGGCCCTCGGCCTCAACATCAACAACGTCCCTCGGCCTCAGCGTGAGGACATCACAATGGCCCTCAGCCTCAACATCAGACGGCCCTCGGCCTCAACATGACCCTATGTCATAATGGTTTTGGCCTTAGCGTGATCTCACATCACCAACGGCCCTCGGCCTCAACATGACCCTATGTCATAATGGTTTTGGCCTTAGCGTGATCTCACATCACCAACGGCCCTCGGCCTCAGCATGATTCCACATCACAACGGCCCTCGGCCTTCATCCCTCCGACATCTTTATTTGATGTCGGGGGCTATTATACAGGCCCATCGGCCTTCATCCCTCCGGCATCTTTATTTGATGTCGGGGGCAATCACACAGGTCCCTCGGCCTTCATCCCTCTGGCATCTTTATTTGATGCCGGGGGCTATCATACAGGCCCATCGGCCTTCATCCCTCCGAAATCTTTATTTGATGTCGGGGGCAATCACACAGGTCCCTCGGCCTTCATCCCTCTGGCATCTTTATTTGATGCCAGGAGCTGTCATACAGGCCCCTCAGCCTAGCTTTCATCCCTTCGACATCTTTATTTGATGCCAGGGGCTATCATACAGGCCCTCGGCCTTCACCCCTCCGACATATTTATTTGATGTCGGGGGCAATCACACAGGCCCCTCGGTCTCCATCCCTCCGGCATCTGTATTTGATGCCAGGGGCTCTCACACAGGCCCACCTGGCCTTGCACCCCTTCGTCACCTTTATTTGATAACGGGGGGTCCTTACAAGCTCCTCAGCTTTTTCATGCAGGATCTAAGGCTGGTCTTCGATATCCCCTCAGTAGACGGACACAACCACCGCTCAAAAATCTAGGCCGAAGGGTGCATTCCTTTTGCTTCATTCTCGGGGCATCCGGTGTACTCTTTTTCCCTCATTAGGATTTTTTTTCCCACAGGGTTTTTTCCTAATGAGGTTTTTAACGAGGCATCTCCCCATTGTGGAACAAAAGGCGTCACCCCTCGGCGGCTCCTGCTGAAGGCATGCATCACTCTACTCCTGTTTCCCTCGAGAAACTCTCGGCAAAAGGAGTGGGGGACTGGGGGACTCCCCTCGGCAAAACACGCAAATGTTAAAAATTTTCTATTTCTCAGCTACAGCAAGCTGAGGCAAGATCACAACGGCAATCTACTCCCCTCGACATGATGCTTTGGGCTTACAGAATGCCTCCGGCCACACAATGCCTTCGGCCACATGATGCCTCCGACCACACGATGCCTTCGGCCACATGATGCCTTCGGCCATACAAAGCTTTCAGTCAACAAATTCCCTCGGCAACGCACACAAATGCAGATCTCTCATTACTTTACAAACTACAACAAAGAAACACATACGAGCAACACACATACACTCCCTTCAGGAAGCTCTCAGCCCTCGACATATGGGGGAATTGAGAAAATGAGGCACCCAACAGAACAGGGAAGCCTTCGAGGAAATCACCACAGCTACTCCTTTTCCCTCAAGTACCTTTCGGCAAAAGGAGTGGGGGACTCCTGATGGAGTATATGGCCCAGGGACCCCCGGCCCACATACTTCCTCTACTACAATCAGGCCCAACAGGCCCAAACGGGCCAAGCCCAGAAAATGGAGCTCTAAGCAGCCCACAATACGCAAAGGGGTGCCTTCGGCCCCATGGCCGAAGGCTACCAGTGACGGAATCGAGCTCAGAAACATCACAGGAGATCAAGGCTTGAAAACCAAGCCTTCGGCAACTGCAGCCCTCGTCAGGTAGGAGCCTCGGTTAGAAGAGGCATCACAGGAGATCAAGGCTTGAAAACCAAGCCTTCGGCACCTGCAGCCCTCGGCAGGTAGGAGCCCTCGGTTAGAAGAGGCATCACAGGAGAACAAGGCTTGAAAACCAAGCCTTCGGCACCTACAGCCCTCGGCAGGTAGGAGCCCTCGATTAGAAGAGCCTTCGGCCCAGCACCCTTAAACCCAAGGCATCCACCTCGACAGAATATCCTCTTCACATGCTCCTGGATCACCGTACCAAGTACAAACGTCACATCCAACCACCGCATTTAATGCGGCCACATGCGAGTGCCAGTGCCACCCCGGTTGAGGTGACCCCTCGACCACCAGAAAACTGACATGTGTCCTTATCTGGCATTTATTACTACTATAAATAGCACCCCTTTCCCCCATTGTAAACCACGCTTAATACATATCGAATATACACTCTCTCTCTTACTTATTTGCCCTGACTACTCTCTAGTTATTCTCCGCAATAACCCCTCGGATAAGCTACCCCCCGGGTACACTAATTTTCTTCCCACAAAACTTAATATTATGTTAAAAATTCATTTTCTTCCCACAAAACTAATTTGGTGTTTAAAATAATATTTAAAAACTCTTAGTAACTCACACATTCATATACAAGTATCACTTTTCAAAATATAATTTATAGCTAATCACTCTTTTTAAATATACTCAGTTGCTCTTTGAAAATAACCTCCATAGTCTTCCTCTTTCCAAAACCAAAATCTCCTACTTTCTTTTAAGATGGGCGGTACTTTCGGATACTTATGCCCGAAGCCCCATGAGTCGTTGTTATTTACTAACTCATCCCGGAATCCAGTTCCCATCACTATCTCTTGAATCGAAACGGCCACTAAACTTATTCTCTTCAAGTAGTAGTAGCCCTAACCATCCTCCACATTTATCCGGATGTGAAAAACCGACACCACGAATTTCTCCCGGGGTGCTCACCTCTTATGAAAATGTTAATTTTCATCTTGAATCAAGATACACTTCAAAATATTTTCCAAACTCTCTAAATAGTCTAAAAAGTGTTTAAAAGTATTTAATACCCCAAAAGTACATAGTTTGTATTTCTCAAATACTATGGATTAAATATCTCTTTAAATAACACATATACATAATTCAAAAACTCAATACATAATCACATAGCACATAATAATCACATAGCACAGAATATTTCTGAAGTCTCCAAATATTCTCAATGGTGTTTAAACATATTTAATACCCCAATATCTCAACTTTCTCAAATACTATAAATTTAATGTCACTTCAAATAATACATATTCAAAATTCACACTTTTATCAAATAATAGCATATAATACGAGGAAACCATTTTGGATCGGCAGAGAATCTTACAATTTAGGGTTTATCCAAAACTAGTTCCAAAATAGTATTTAATACCATATTCAAAATAATCCAATAAGGATATTTATAACTCCAGAATATATATGTAAATTTTCATACCAAATTATACATTTAAAAATATATAATTTATCCCAAAAGATTTGATCTCACAACACTTTCCGAAAAGAGGGTTTAACCCAAACAACCACTTCCCAAAAGTAGCATTTACTACTACCACCAAAATAATAAAATTGGAGTATTCTGAACCCATAATATATTTTAAATATAACCAGTTATAATAGTCTCAAATCATACTTCAACTCATACCAAAACAATCACCAAAATTTTCCAATCCCAAAAGAAAAATCATCAAAAATCACAATTTTAGCCATGATAAACTGATTTGATAAATTCACCAAAAATCACACGTTCATAAATTCCCAGAAAATCATACATAATCATACTCATACTATGATAGCCTAATTATCCATAAAATTTCAGAAAGAAACTCAAATCGTAGCACAAACCCTAGTTTATACAATATAGAGGCAAAATAGTAATTTTGGTTGCAATAGTCCTTACCTCGAGGCTAGCAACGAATCCTAAACGTCAAACCTAGTTTGATGGATCATTCGAACGTACCTAGGAAGTGATAGGTTCGAAGGATCTCAATTTAGGAGAAAGAAATTTAGGAAACGGATGAACGACGTGAATTAGGCAACAAACGCACTTACCGGAATATTGGATTGTTTGATCTCATCATTGGCATAAACTTTCGTGCTGGATACGTTAATATTGAAGAGCTGGAAGGGATAGAGCTTGAAGAGGCGGTCCTAGGGTTTTTGGAATGAGGAAAATCGGATTAGGGATGTATTTATAGTGAATTTCCGAAGTTTGAGTTGCATTAGCATACAACAGGAACGCACGCGTGCGTACCTTCCACGCACGCCGTGCGTGACCCCCAGATGCCCCAAACCTTAGTTTTTTGCCCCGTTTCTTCCCCATTTGGACCTCCCCTTTGTCCCAAACACTTAACCAAACATAATAAACGACCTAAAGATCGTGTAAACAATATGAAACACAATTTTAATTATTTCCCAAATTCTCTCAAATTTTCGGGGTATTACATTCTCCCCCCCTTAAAGGACGCTTCGTCCCCGAAGCTCAAGTCAAAACACAGTCGAGATGAAACACTGAAGGAAATATCTTATCAAAAGGGCTCTAGATATAGAATACTAAGAGTTTACTTACCTCAACCACGTTCCTATGGGTTGCCATAGTTCTTACAAAAGAGAGACGCAAAGTTCAGAATACTAAGAACTCTTACAGATCCCTACCAAGTTCTACCTAAGATCACAAGATATAGGATACTAGGAATATACTCATAACTATTCTCAAGTTTACTAACTCACAATATACTCTAGGATAAGGAACACCTACAAGCAATCATTGGAAAAATTCCATTCAATTCACAAATCTCAAATCAATCCAAGACATCACAAAATACAACAACAAAAAATCAATCACACAATCTCACACGCGCCTAAGCCATAAAATTCCTCCCTAATAAGATTAGTTAATCCTAATTAATGAAAAAAATATTTCAATTCAAAAAGTTTTTTGAAAATCTTTAAAAGATTTTGAAAAACAAAGGCTCTGATACCAATTTGTAACACCCCCATTTTCCCCAACCAAAAATACATTTAAATAATGATTTATTCAAAGGAATTATCAACTTTATTTTAAAACATCAGAGATACAGCGGAAGTCTTAATAGGGAAATGGGTGTTACCGCCACACTCGGTTCTCACATAACCGAATGCACAGGCTAAACCACCAACCAAAAATAATCCAAGTATTTAAGTACTGAAAATTTCAAAAAAATTTAAATGTCTACATGTTCTCAAACTGAAATAAACAATAACTAGGTGATTATAAATACTAAACTACGTGATCTAACACAGCTCTCATCATCATGCATAACCTTCATCACCTGCACAATTAAAGTGCAGAAAACAAAACAAAGAAAAGGAAACAAAAAAATTAGCTTTTTAGCTAAGTAAGGCCCACCCAACCCCGTAAAATAATCACGTTTGGCGAAAATAGTTTTATACATATATTTATAACTTTAAAAATTCATTTTCTTCCCACAAAACTAATTTGGTGTTTAAAATAATATTTATAAACTGTTAGTAACTCACACATTCATATACAAGTATCCCTTTTCAAAATATAATTTATAGCTAATCACTCTTTTTAAATATACTCAATTGCTCTTTGAAAATAACCTTCATAGTCTTCCTCTTTCCAAAATCAAAATCTCCTACTTTCTTTTAAGATGGGCGGTACTTTCGGATACTTATGCCCGAAGCCCCATGAGTCGTTGTTATTTACTAACTCATCCCGGAATCCAGTTCCCATCACTATCTCTTGAATCGAAACGGCCACTAAACTTGTTCTCTTCAAGTAGTAGTAGCCCTAACCATCCTCCACATTTATCCGGATGTGAAAGACCGACACCACGGATTTCTCCCGGGGTGCTCACCTCTTATGAAAATGTTAATTTTCATCTTGAATCAAGATACACTTCAAAATATTTTCCAAACTCTCTAAATAGTCTAAAAAGTGTTTAAAAGTATTTAATACCCCAAAAGTACATAGTTTGTATTTCTCAAATACTATGGATTAAATATCTCTTTAAATAACACATATACATAATTCAAAAACTCAATACATAATCACATAGCACATAATAATCACATAGCACAGAATATTTCTCAAGTCTCCAAATATTCTCAATGGTGTTTAAAAATATTTAATACCCCAATATCTCAACTTTCTCAAATACTATAAATTTAATGTCACTTCAAATAATACATATTCAAAATTCACACTTTAATCAAATAATAGCATATAATACGAGGAAACCATTTTGGATCGGCAGAGAATCTTACAATTTAGGGTTTATCCAAAACTAGTTCCAAAATAGTATTTAATACCATATTCAAAATAATCCAATAAGGATATTTATAACTCCAGAATATATATGTAAATTTTCATACCAAATTATACATTTAAAAATATTAAATTTATCCCAAAAGATTTGATCTCACAACACTTTCCGAAAAGAGGGTTTAACCCAAACAACCACTTCCCAAAAGTAGCATTTACTACTACCACCAAAATAATCAAATTGGAGTATTCTGAACCCATAATATATTTTAAATATAACCAGTTATAATAGTCTCAAATCATACTTCAACTCATACCAAAACAATCACCAAAATTTTCCAATCCCAAAAGAAAAATCATCAAAAATCACAATTTTAGCCATGATAAACTGATTTGATATATTCACCAAAAATCACACGTTCATAAATTCCCAGAAAATCATACATCATCATACTCATACTATGATAGCCTAATTATCCATAAAAGTTCAGAAAGAAACTCAAATCATAGCACAAACCCTAGTTTATACAATATAGAGGCAAAATAGTAATTTTGGTTGCAATAGTCCTTACCTCGAGGCTAGCAAAGAATCCTAAACGTCAAACCTAGTTTGATGGATCATTCGAACGTACCTAGGAAGTGATAGGTTCGAAGGATCTTAATTTAGGAGAAAGAAATTTAGGAAACGGATGAACGACGCGAATTAGGCAACAAACGCACTTACCGGAATATTGGATTGTTTGATGTCATCATTGGCATAAAATTTCGTGCTGGATACGTTAATATTGAAGAGCTGGAAGGGATAGAGCTTGAAGAGGCGGTCCTAGGGTTTTTGGAATGAGGAAAATCGGATTAGGGATGTATTTATAGTGAATTTCCGAAGTTTGAGTTGCATTAGGATACAACAGGAACGCACGCGTGCGTACCTTCCACGCACGCCGTGTGTGATCCCCAAACGCCCCAAACCTTAGTGTTTTGCCCCGATTCTTCCCCATTTGGACCTCCCCTTTGTCCCAAACACTTAACCAAACATAATAAACGACCTAAAGATCGTGTAAACAATATGAAACACAATTTTAATTATTTCCCAAATTCTCTCAAATTTTCGGGGTATTACAGTTGGAAAATAGCTTTAGAGCTCTGATCTATCTTTTCAACGAGATATAATACGCTCCAAACGGATAAACACACAGCAACATATGAGTGTCACAATTACTTAGGCTTATCTCTATGATTTAGCATTTTCAGCGAAAAAAGAGTACTTTTAGCGTAAATACAGTGTATTTTAGTAATTAGGATATCATCCCTTGATACTTTGAAACCCGCGCCTGAAGACAAGTTTTAGAACTCGGTAAAATCTTTCCAACGAGATATTAAACGCTCTCAATGGAAAAAAATATAGCAAGATATGATCGCATCAAATTCTACACGAGTTTGGAGTGAAATCAGAAACATTTGTGAATATATGGTTAATTTGTAACTTTTAAATAATGCATTGTAAATGAAGTTGGAAAAATATCTTTAGAGCTCCGATCTATCTTTCCAACGAGATATAATACGCTCCAAACGGATAAACACACAGCAAGATATGAGTGTCACAAATAGTTAGCTTTATCTCTATGATGTAGCGTTTTCAGAGAAAATAGAGCACTTTTAGCGTAAGTACAGTGTATTTTAGTAATTAGGCAATCATCCATTGATAATTTGAAACCAGAGCCTGAAGACAACTTTTAGAACTCGGTAAGAGCTTTCCAACGAGATATTAAACGCCTTCAACGGCACAAAATAGAGAAAGATATGATCGCATCAAATTCTACACGAGTTCGGAGTGAAATCAGAAACATTTGTGAATATATGGTTAATTTGTAACTTTTAACTAATGCATTGTAAATGAAGTTGGGAAAATATCTTTACAGCTCCGATCTATCTTTCCAACGAGATATAATACGCTCCAAACGGATAAACACACAGCAAGATATGAGTGTCACAAATACTTAGCTTTATCTCTAAGATTTAGCGTTTTCAGAAAAAATAGAGAACTTTTAGCGTAAATACAGTGTATTTTAGTAATTAGGCAATCATCCATTGATATTTTGAAACCAGCGCTTGAAAACAAGTTTTAGTACTCGGTAAGCGCTTTCCAACGAGATATTAAACGCTTTCGACGGCACTTAATAGAACAAGATATGAGCGCATCAAATTCTACACGAGTTCGGAGTGAAATCAGAAACATTTGTGAATATATGGTTAATCTGTAACTTTTAATTAATGAATTGTAAATTAAGTTGGAACAATAGCTTTGGATTTCCGATCTATCTTTCCAACGAGATATAATACGCTCCAAGCGGATTAACACACAGCAAGATAGGAGTGTCACAAATACTTAGTAGCCTTATCTCTATGATTTAGCGTTTTCAGCGAAAATAGAGCACTTTTAGCGTAAATTCAGTGTATTTTAGTAATTAAGCAATCGTCCCTTGATATTTTGAAACCAGCGCCAGAAGAGAAGTTTTAGAACTAGGTAAGATCGTTCCAACGAGATATTAAACGTTTTCAACGGCACAAAATAGAGCAAGATATGATCGCATCGAATTCTACACGAGTTCGGAGTGAAATCAGAAACATTTGTGAATATATGGTTAATCTGTAACTTTTAATTAATGCATTGTAAATGAAGTTGGAAGAATAGCTTTAGAGCTCCGATCTATCTTTACAACGAGATATAATACGCTCCAAGCGGATAAACACACAGAAAGATATGAGTGTCACAAATACTTAGCCTTATCTCTATGATTTAGCGTTTTCAGCGAAAATAGAGCACGTTTAGCGTAAATACTGTGTATTTTTGTAATTAGGCAATCATCCCTTGATAATTTGAAACCAGCGCCTGAAGACATGTTTTAGAACTCGATAATATCTTTCTAACGAGATATTAAACGCTTTCAACGGCACAAGATAGAGCAGGATATGATCGCATCAAATTCTACACGAGTTCGGAGTGAAATTAGAAACATTTGTGAATATATGGTTAATCTGTAACTTTTAATTAATGCATTGTAAATGAAGTTGGAACAATAGCTTTAGAGCTCCGATCTATCTTTCCAACGAGATATAATACGCTCCAAGCGGATAAACACACAGCAAGATATGAGTGTCACAAATACTTAGCCTTATCTCTATGATTTAGCGTTTTCAGCGAAAATAGAGCACTTTTAGCGTAAATACTGTGTATTTTTGTAATTAGGCAATCATCCCTTGATATTTTGAAACCAGCGCCTGAATCCCTTGATATTTTGACACCAGCGCCTGAAATTTTCGCTCGTCCTTCTCTCTGCGATTTCCGTACAACACTTGTGCGCAAATCCGTTTTCCTCACCTTCTTCTTGATTTCTTGGCTGATTCTTGATCTTTGAGCTTGGATATTAGTTGTATCACTTCTTCTACGTTGTCTAGAGGGGTTATACTTCAAATATCTTAGCTCTTAGCTCGGTTTTAGCTGGTTTTCCTGAACTGGTTTCCGAAATCCACTATTCACACTCGAAAAACTTTTCCTAGATCCTTGTAGCTCCTTTTGTGCTATGGAAAATCTGGATATAGGGTGAAGCTCGTGTTCCTCTTGCGCTCCTTCGTTTGTAGTTTCAGCATCATCAGCCGTGTCCGTACAACGTCCCTTGTGACCGTTGGTACGGACTTTCCGCCATTGGTACGGAATCCGAAGCTCAATTTGGAGAGGGGGGGTTGTTTTGGGTTTAGCTTAGTGTTTTGGGGCTCCCTTTGCTCAAAACTCTCCCGAAACCCTTCCTTCACCCCCTGACCGAGGGAAACATGGTTACCACTAGAAAGAATCTGGTCCTAGCTCCTTCAAGTTCACCTATGTTGGGGTGGGAAAAATCGAGGACAAAGAAGGATGCACACGAGGGGACTTCGTCCACGGTTAGGAAGAGCAAGACCAAGATGGATGGGCATGTTGAAGATGTTGTTGAGGGGGAGGAGGACTTCCCACCTTTGGAAACTTCCGTGAAGAAAAGGCAAGGAACTTCTAGGAAAGCTAACAACAACAAAGAGGTAATTGTTGAAACTCCTAATTTGATGGTTGAATCACAAGAGATGGAGGGGGGTCTTATTTCGGCCCATGGCATTAATGACACCAACATCATTAATGACCAAACCGTTGGAGCTACCCCCTCCTTGGAACTTATGGTGAATGATTTGTTTGAACCTACGGCTACACCTAATGAAACTCAAAAGGAGAACCTTGAAGAGGAAACTTTGAATGGGGAGATTATTGAGAACCAAGCTACGGAAATCATTGAGACAATAGATATTGAGGCTGCAGCTGTACAAATGGAGGAACCTGAGGTCTTACAAACCATGGAAGTGCAAAACGAGACAGCTTTGGAGTCAATGCAACCGTTGGATGCCGCGGCAATGGACAAAAATGAGGATGCCGCGGCATTGGACAATAACAAGGGCAAGGTGGACAACAAGGAGAATGCCGCGGCATTGGACAACAAGAAAGGCAAGGAGGAGGATGTGAATGAGGTCTACCTCAAAGCTCTTGGCCGTTCTAACAAAGGAAAGGACAAAGTGGAGGAGGCTTCTACATCCACCAAACCGTGGAAATCTCTTTTTGCAAACAACCGTGAACCCTCTCAAGGTATGAAACTTACTTACATCCCTCCCACGAGTGACTTGGTTGATCTCTCTAGCTACACTCTCCCCTCAATGGTGGAACTTTGGGGACATTGTTTGGTTGGGTACTTTGTTGGAACCTTCCCCGGGCCTAAAGCCGTTAATGCCATGATACATAAGTGGGGAGTTCCTTGCAAAGCTAGACCTCATAGCAAAGAATGGATAATATTTAAATTTCAAAGAGAAGCGGATAGAGATCAAGTCCTCCTAGATGGACCACACTCCATATACGGTAGGATGTGCTATTTGAAAGTCCTTGATGATGACTTCTCTACCACAAGTGATGAATTTCTTAAAGTCCCAATTTGGGTCAAGTTTCATGGTTTACCAATGCGAGCTTGGAGAGAAGACATCATTAGTGCCGTAGCCTCTAGAGTGGGTAAGCCTCTAGCCACGGACAAGGTCACTCAAGACAAAGCTAGATCATCCTATGCTAGGGTCTTGATTGAGGTTGATGCGGCCAAACCTCCCCCACTCCAATTTGATGTGAAGCTCCCCTCGGGAAGGATCTATAGCCAAAGTGTTGTCTATGAAACATATCCCAATTATTGTTTTCATTGCAAAACTTTCGGCCACCACCCATTTACATGTAAAATCCTTCATGAAATTGAGAGAAGGGAAAAGGAAGAGAAAGAACCCCCAAAGGAACCGAACAAACTATCCTTGTATCAAGTAGAAGAGCAAAGAAGGCAAATTTACTCAATCAAAGCCAAGAATAGATGCTATGATGAAGTCCATGATAGACCCAAAGCTGCCAACAACCAACAAGCTGTCCAAAACAAACCAATTGATAGAGAGGAGGGGGAAATCATTGAAGAAGAAACCACTATCCTTGATGAAAACCCCCTTGCCGTGGCTATCATCCCAAGCAACCAAGATGAATCACTTGGGGAGAATAAGGAGATTGAGGAGGGGGTTGTGAAGAATAGGCAGCCCACCTCTCCCAAAGACATGGACCATAAAACACCTCCCAATGGTATAGACATTGACAAGGAATTTGAGGAAGAGGAAGTTAATGACTCGGATGTCATAATCATTAATGACATCCGTGAGAGTTATTATGATGACGTAGTGATCAAAGTGGACTTCATAGAGGGGCAGCCACCCAACCTACACACAGCTCATTGGAATGACTTGGGGCCGAATGCAAAGTTGGTTAGACTTGATAATTGTCTCGCCGTTACGGATGACTTAGACAAACCGGGGATAACCTTCACCAAAAAATGCCTTGAAAATCTGCCCGGGGTGATTATACATGATGACAGGTATGCCTTTGACTCGTTCTTTATGCGTAATATTCATCATCTTTTCCTTGGCAGGTACTTTAGTGACCATGTACTACAAGGCAACACTTGGAAAAAGAGGCCATGGAATGGTAAGAAGAATAGGCAAGGAGAGGAAGGTGGTACCACCCCAATTGTTTGATGATAATTACAACTTGGAATGTTAGAGGCCTTAATAAGGTCTCAAAACAAACTACTATCTTTAATTTCCTTCGTGTTCATAATGTACATATGTGTTGTTTGCTTGAAACTAAGTTGACCTCTTCTAATTTTGAGAAATTTAGGATGATTAGATGCCCCCATTGGTCTTCTATTACTAATTTTGATGTTATTGATGGTGGCCGTATGGCCCTTGTGTGGAATTCTAATTTTATTGACATTGATGTGCTTGAAATTGGGAAACAACACATCCATTGTAAATGTTTATGTAAGACCACCCAACTGAATTTCTTGGTTACTTTTGTTTATGCCTTGTACACGGTGGGGGAAAGAAGAACCCTTTGGGAGCATATTACCGACTTGGGGTCAACCATTGTTAGTCCTTGGCTAGTAATGGGGGATTTCAATTGTGTGTGCTCCCCTAATGAAAGGATTGGTCCCACCCCACCCTCGGCATACCTAATGCAGGACCTTATTGACCTTAAGCTTAATGCAAACTTGGTGGACACCCCCTCTACCGGGGAGTTCTTTACTTGGTATAGGGGTTCACTTTGGGCAAAGTTGGATAGGGTTTTGATGAATTCGGCTTGGAGTGCTTATGGCATCACATGTAAGACTCATTTCCATTCCATGGAGGCTGAGTTTGACCATGTTGCCCCTTTGGTTACTTTCGGCCATAACCCATCCTTTGGGTCAAAACCTTTCAAATTTTTCAATATGTGGCTTAAGCATGAATCTTTCCCTTCTATTCTTCATGACATTTGGTTTAAGTTTGTGATGGGTAATGCTCAATTCAGATTGGTTAAAAAACTTCAAGCTCTTAAGAAACCACTCAAGGAACTTAATAAGGTTGCATTTGGACATATTTCTTCTAAGGTAAAGGAATCGAAAAGTGAGTTTAAGAGGGTGCATAACCTTCTCTTAACCTCTCCTCTCGATGATACCTTAAAGAATGATGTTCAACTTGCTAAGAAGAGAGTGCTCTTTCTTTAAAAGGCCGAGGATGCTTTCTTTAGGCAAAAAGCGAAGGCCACTCATTTGTTTCAAGGTGATAGGTGTACCAAATATTTCCATTCAATTGTGAAAAAGAGGGCTGCTAAGAACTCCATTACGGCTTTAAAACTACCTAATAGGGAGCTTACTACCTCTATAGATCAAGTTGCTAAGGAACTTGAAAGTTTTTATGTTAACCTGTTTGGAACTCCGGTAAGTTGTCCTCCAATTGACCCTAGCATTATTACATCCGGGACATGTCTAAGTAGGGACCAGTCCTTAGGGCTGCTCTCTCCCATCTTAGACATAGAGATTAAGAATGCCTTGTTTGACATTGGGGATGACAAGGCCCCGGGACCAGATGGATTTACTTCTGCCTTTTTCAAGGAAAAATGGTCGGTGGTTGGGGATGATGTCATTGATGCTGTGAGAGGTTTCTTTGATTCTGGTAGGATTTTAAAGCAAATTAATCATACGATTATTGCTTTAATTCCTAAGACATCACACTCCCCCACGGCTGCTGATTTTAGACCTATTGCTTGCACAAATGTTATTTACAAGGTCATCACAAAGATTATTGCTAATAGAATGATTCCTTGTCTACCCGGTTTGGTTGACCATGCACAGGGGGCTTTTGTAAATGGTAGACTTATGATGGATAACATCTTTTTAGCGCAAGAACTGGTTAAGGGGTACACTAGGAAACATTGCTCACCTAGGTGTATGATTAAGGTGGACCTTAGGAAAGCCTATGATACCATCTCTTGGGATTTCCTTAGTAGTGTACTCCTTAACATTGGTTTTCCTTTGCAATTTGTTAAATGGATCATGGAGTGTGTTTCAACTGCTTCCTTCTCAATCTCCCTCAATGGGACACTACATGGTTTCTTCCGAGGTAAGAGGGGATTAAGGCAGGGGGATCCTATGTCCCCTCTCCTTTTTTTCCTTTGCTTGGAATACCTATCTAGATTAATGAACTTGAAAACCACCTCGGGTTTTAACTACCACCCTAAATGTGGTAGCCTTAAGATTTCACACCTTGCATATGCTGATGTTCTCATGTTATTTTGTAGAGGGGATACTTATTCTGTTAAGATTTTGATAGATGCTCTAAATGAGTTTGGTAATGTCTCGGGATTAAGAGTCAATTTTGACAAGTCAAACATTTTTTTGGGGGGAGTTAGGGACCATGATCTCACGGCTATACTTGATTTGGTGGACTTCAAAGTGGGAGCTTTCCCGGTAAAATACCTTGGGATCCCCCTCTCCCCCCTAAAACTGGCTGTGGCTGAATATGCCCCACTCCTGGAGAAGGTTACAAATTATTTGAACGCATGGAATACTAAAACCTTGTCCTATGCAGGTAGAACTGAGCTAATCAAATCTGTTATTCAGGGGGTACATTCCTTTTGGTTACAGGTGTTCCCTATACCACAGGCCATCCTAGACAGAGTGGTTTCACTTTGCCGTATTTTCTTTTGGGGGTGCAAATTTTCCAGGGTTGCTTGGGCTGATATGTGCCTTCCCAAAGAGGAGGGGGGCTTGGGCATTAGACATACCAAAACATGGAATAATGCTCTTCTTTCAAAGACCTTGTGGGACATTCATCTTAAGCGTGATACTTTGTGGGTAAAGTGGGTGCATGGGGTATACCTTAAGGGTAGAAGTGTGTGGGATTTCTCCCCACACACTAGGGACTCCCAACTTATGAAGAAGTTTGGGCAGATCCGAGACCTTTTGGTCTCTAAATTTGACTCTATTGGGAGCACAACTAATGCCCTTTCCAAGCTTGTTATTAATGGGAAGTTGTGCTCCTCTAAAATTTATGACCTCATTAGAATCAAGAGCAACACTCAGGTTTGGATGCCTTTCATTTGGAAAGCCTATATACCCCCTAAATTTTCATTTATTGCTTGGCTTGCCTTCCGCAATCGCCTAGCAACTTATGATAACCTTAGTAGGCTTGAGGTGATTAACATCTGTCCGTTTTGTAAGGGTGAACCGGAGACGGTAGCACACCTATACTTTGGTTGTCAATTTACAGGACAGGTATGGAGCAAAGTGAGAACATGGATTGGGATGCCTAGGCAGATGACCACCCTGGAAAGCTCGGTGAAGTGGATCAAGAAGGACCATGCGGATGCTGGAGTCAAAGCCAAAGCTGCCCGGATTGCATTTATCTACACCATATACTGGATATGGAGGGTGCGGAATGCAACCAGATTTGATGATGCCAAAGCTCATGAGGAGGAAGTTTTTGCTAGGATCCAATACATGGTGTATAAGATCCTTTTTAGTATCTACCCTCATGAACTTATTATGTTTTGAATTATAATGTGTAGTACGGCTCCTTGCCCCTTTTGTCTGATTTGGGATTGATAGGATAGCCCACAGGTCTTGGCATATCCCTCGTTGGGATAGCCCCATTTTTGCTCCCCCTTTTTTTGTGGATGTACTTGTACATAAACTCTTTGGATAATATATAATTACCCTTTATCCAAAAAAAAAATTGAAACCAGCGCCTGAAGACATGTTTTAGAACTCGATAATATCTTTCTAACGAGATATTAAACGCTTTCAACGGCACAAAATAGAGCAAGATATGATCGCATCAAATTCTACACCAGTTCGGAGTGAAATCAGAAACATTTTTCATTATATGGTTAATCTGTAACTTTTAATTTATGCA
>CAMAPE010000067.1:10677500-10755000 GCA_945859875.1 Cuscuta europaea | reverse complement strand
CGATCCTAGGTTGCTCTCTCTTCCCCGTGCGGTTACCGGCGCCACCGCCCACGGTGGTGCGCCGCCGGAGCCCTCACGGCTCCGGTAGGCTAGTTCTTGGCAACATCTAAGTATTTTTGGAAAATTTCAGTTTTTGGATGGTGGAGGTTCTGCCGGAAGTGGCCGGCTGTTTCCGATGGCGGCCAAACACCTTGTAGCTTGGGGTAAAGTTCTAATAGCACCGGTCATCACCGAGAAACCGGCCGGCCGGGGTCATTGCATGTTTGGGGGTGCATGTACAGTGACGAGGATCGGGGAAGGTAATGGTCCGATGACGAAAAGGTTCTTTGCCCGGAGGTAGATGTGTGGATGGTTCGCCGGAGGAGTTCTGGTGATGGAAGGTGGTATCGCTGCTGTTTAAGGACTTTCAGTTCTTGGGTTTGGTTGTGCTGAGTTCTTCCATAGATGAGCTACTGCTAGAAGTTGAGTGGGTTTCAGATGGAGGTTCTAACAACTTTAACTCTGGGTTTGAACTCCTGGACTGACCGGCCATTGCTGATGACCTGGACGGCCGGGGTCGTTGCGTGTGGGAGTGGCACGTACAATGACGAGTGTGGGGAAGATGAAGGCCTGGGGATGTTGTAAAGGTGTTTTGACCACTGGTTTTAATAGGTTGGAAGGGTCGCCGGAGGTAGCCCTTGAGATGGATGGTGGAGGCTTTGGCATGGATTCCGGTTCTTTTCGTGGTTTTTGGGCTAAACTATGGTGGAGCGCTGCTGGGTGCTCGCCGGAGAGGATGACCGGAGAAGAGGGTTGTATGGTATCCTTAGCGATTGTGGACTGTCCAGCTATCTTCTGCCGTTAATGGATTTTGGTGGGTTTTTTTAATGTGGGGAAAACGACTGGGTTTCGCCGGAGAAGATGACCGGCCACGGGTTGTCGGAACCGCTGGTCGTGGTGTTCTTTGTGTCTGTGGAGTCCGGCTACAGTCAATCCGCCTCACTAAGCTGTCTGCCAGTGCTGTTGAGGGCCGCCGGGGCTCAACAGGGGTGGAGGGTGGAACGGGGAACATCGGGCTGGCTTTGGGTTACTGTTCCGGCTAGAGTTACATCGGGTCTTCATTTGCCTTCCATCTCCGGCCACCGGAATATTTGGGGTCGCCGGACCAAGTGGGGTGGTAGGGACGGGGGGTGGGAATTCGGGCACATGGGTACCATGGATTGGACAGCCTGTCTGCTGCGCAGCATTTCTGTCGCGTTGACTGGATCGATTTTGAAATTCAAAATCCAAATGCGGCGCTGTGGCTTACCGAAGGATGCATGGAGGGATTGGGTCGTTGCCCTAGACTTCGGACTGCTGCTGCATGAAGGATTGGGCTTGCTTGGGCCGCATGTTTTTTGCTGCTGGAACGCTCGGACGTAGGAAGGCTTTTTGTTTTGGTTTGATGCAGGGAAGGGTCCTTCTTTGGGCCTGGAATGATGGAGTATATTGCTGGTCTGAAGCTGATCAGTGGACGGGCCTTTACTGGCCCAGAACCTAGGAAGCTTGGATGATTTTGGTGATTTTCCCAATGATGGGCCTTTATTGGTTCGGACTTGGGTTTTGAATTATTTTTGATGAATGAGTCGGGGACTGTCCCGTACCATTCTTGGATTGTATTTTGGCGATGTCTTTTGGACTTAAAAAATTCCTCTCTCCTCCCCTGCCGCAAGGTGGGGGGGGGGGGGGGGGGTAGACGGTAGATTCTATTTTAAGTTAGCTTGCTAGCTTAGATTGATCTTTTTGATACATGTATTGTTATTTTTCTGGATATATATATTTACATTTTATCCAAAAAAAATTGAAACCAGCGCCTGAAGACAAGTTTTAGAACTCGGTATGATCTTTCCAACGAGTTATTAAACGCTTTGAACGGCACAAAATAGAGCATGATATGATCGCATCACATTCTACACGAGTTCGGAGTGAAATAAGAAACATTTGTGAATATATGGTTAATCTGTAACTTTTAATTAATGCATTGTAAATGAAGTTGCAACAATAGCTTTACATCTCCGATCTATCTTTCCAACGAGATATAATACTCTCCAAACGGATAAACACACAGCAAGATATGAATGTCACAAATACTTAGCCTTATCTCTATGATTTAGCGTTTTCAGCGAAAATAGAGCACTTTTAGCGTAAATACACTGTATGTTAGTAATTAGGCAATCATCCCTTGTTATTTTGAAACCAGCGCCTGGCCTCATTTTGAAACCAGCGCCTGAGAGTGAAAGTTGAGAGCTACTCTCTCTAGGATTTCCGTCTCCAACGGTCATCCGATTCTTTCACGCTACTTGCGCAAAACCACCATTCACCGCCACCCTCCACCGCCAAACACTACCACCGGAGCAAAGATATCTTCCATATTACCTCACACACCTCTGGGTTGGGCAATATCTGGGATATCCGAGCTTCTTCACCTCGTTCGCACAAGAACTTCATTCGCACATCACTGTTCACGAAAAAGGTCAACGCTATTTCCTTCAAATCTACTCGATCAAATTGGATATTGAGCATGGATTGAAGGTCGTCTTGGTCAGGGGATTAACTTTTTCAACTTTGTTTGACGATCAAGCACGTCTGTACAAGTAAGTACTATTCACATCCGTCGCCATTAGTACGGATAGCTAGCTCAAAAAGCTTGAATTTTTTTGTGGAAAGTTATGTTTGGAGGTCGGCTCTCCTAGACGACCCTCTAAAACCACTTGAGCTAAGTTCTTTAATCTCTCCTCTATGGGGAAAGTGAACAACCGTAGCTCTAAGCTCAAAGGAACTCCGCTGGAGAAGAAATCCTCCATACGCCTTCAAGCTTTGAAGGCTAAAGGAGGAGTGGGGGAAAAATCTACCTCTACTCCTATTTTGGGGCAAATTGAAACGGAAAAGGAGGGAGGGGATGCTACGGCAGAGGAAACTCCAATTGTTGCTAAGCTAAAAGGGGATGAAGTAGAGGCTCACATTGAGGTTTTGGCTAAACCGGTGGAGCAAATTGATGTAAAGGCTCCTATTGTTGAGGATGAATCCGAGGGGGACCATGATGACAATTTGACTCTCATTGGGCTGTCTAATACAAAGGCTAAAGGGAAAGCTCCTATGCTGCCCTCTATCCAAATTGAAGCACCTCTTGTACCTCGGGAAGAGATTACTTTGGAGGAAGGCAACTCATCCTCAAATGCAATACCAACATCTCAAGATGGCCGGGATGAAACTGCCAAGCCGAATGCTTGGAAGTCCCCTTGGACTTCTCTCTTCAAGGACAATAGGGAACCATCTAAAGGTATGAAACTTAAATTTATTGAACCCGTGGGAGAGTATGTTGACCTCTCAAAAAGAATCATGCCCTCTATCATTGATATTTGGGGGTTTTGTTTGGTTGGATATTTTGCGGGGAGGTTCCCGGGGCTCAAGCCTATCCATGATCTTGTTGCAAAATGGGGAGTTCAATGTCATGTTAGACAACATGACCAAGGGTGGGTGATTTTTAAGTTCAAATCCGAGGAGGCTAGAGCAAAAGTGCTCATGGAGGGGCCATATTCATTATTTGGGAAGTCCTTGTATCTAAAGACCTTATCGGATGATTTCTCTTTCAATAGTGATGAATTTCTAAAAGTACCCATATGGGTTAAGTTCCCTTACCTTCCTATGCAATTGTGGGACGAGGAAGTCATTAGTGAAATAGCATCACGTGTGGGTACACCTTTGACAACCGATAGGATCACTCAAGAGAAAGCAAGATCTAATTTTGCAAGGGTTCTTATTGAGGTGGATGCATCAAAGGCCCCCCCTCTCAAAGTGAAGGTAAAGATGCCAAACCAAAAATTTCATAACCAAAAGGTTATATATGAGACATATCCGAACTTTTGCTTCCAATGTAAGGTGTATGGTCACCATGCATTTACTTGCAAAACCTTGGCTGAAATGGAAGACAAGGAAAGGGAGAGCAAGAAGATTGACATGGAAGGGAAAGGGGGGAAGGCTGATGGGAACAAGGCTGGACAGGGGAAAGGACTGCCTAGGGAACCTTATGCCGCGGCATCCAACACCATGAAGACCACACCTAATGCCACGGCATCCAACACACCTAATGCCGCGGTTTTGAGTGACAAGACAGAAACTTTACTAGCTAAGAAGAAGGATCATCATCCTTTTCTCAAAACAGCTAGGCTAAACAAGAGAAGGAAACTAAAAAAGAAGAACAAGGAGAAGGATTCTTCCGGATATGAAACCAATGATGAAGGGGATGTGGGGCCTAGAGTTATAAATAACTTCAAAGATATTTTCAATGATGAAGTAGTGGTCAAGATGGAAGCAGAAGAAGCCCGGGAACCTACAATAGAAGTCATGCACTTTGATGATGTCAAAGAAGAGACCGTACGGCTAAACCATCTACTTAAGGTGGTGGATGCTAATGAATCCGGTGTATGGTTTACAAAAGAATGTTTTGAGTTGCTGCCCGGGGTTAAGAAGACAAAGAGATTCTATACCTTCTCGGCAGACTTCATGAGTTGTGTGTATAAACATTTCCTAGACCGATACTTTGAGGATGGACACCCAATGGGGAAGGGAAGTAAAGTCATGCACCCGACATTGGTCAAAAAGAAGGAAACTCGAGTGGTTGATGACATGAGAGAGGCATACATGGATGATGTGGTTACAAAGGTGGAGCTTGGAAAGGAAGGGGATTACAAACTACATTTGATGCATGTTGGCCACGTGAAGGAGAAGATGACAAGACTTGATAACTATCTTGATATTGATGGCAAAGCAACGAGGGATGGCATTACATTTACAAGAGCATGTTTGTTGTCTCTCCCGGGAGTTAGAGCCACGGAGGAAGGGTATAACTTCTCTTACCCTTTTATGCTTAAAATTTACCCTCTTTTCCTTGATAGGTACAAAGGGTGTGATAACTATAGAGAATGGGTTCAACAACAAAGGGAAAGGAGTGAAGGATTCATGAAGAGGAGGAAGGGGAAGGATAAACATTTTTAATGTTTATAGCTTCTTGGAATGTAAGGGGGCTGAATAAGGCCTCAAAACAAAATACTTTGCTTAATTTCATTCGGGTAAATAAGGTACGCTTCTTTTGCCTCCTAGAAACAAAGATGTCTATTTTAACTTTTGAAAGTTTTATGAGAATTAGACTTCCAAATTGGGCTTTTATAACCAACTTTGGTCATATTGAGGGGGGTAGAATTGCTATAATATGGGATACTTCTTTAGTTGATGGAGTGATTATGGAAGTTGATAAACAACATATTCACTCTCGGATTACATGTAAAACTTCTCAACTAAGTTTCTATGTAACTTGTGTTTATGCGTTGTATACGGTTAGGGAAAGAAGGGAATTGTGGCATCATGTCTATGGTATTGGGAAAAATACCCTTGCTCCATGGACTGTTCTAGGTGATTTCAATAGTGTGTGTAACCCGGATGAGAGGAGGGGTTCTGCCCCACCTTCGGCTTACCTCACCAATGATCTTAGAACCATGAAACTTCAAACTAATCTGAATGATGCCCCTTCTACCGGGGAGTTTTTCACTTGGTATAGAGGGTCCATTTGGGCTAAACTGGATAGGGTGTTGATTAACCCGTTTTGGAGTGCAATAAATGTTTCATGCCAAGCACATTTCTTTGAAATGGAACCGGAGTTTGATCATGTGGCAACTTTGGTCACGGTTGGAAAAAGAAAAAATGAAGGTACAAGGCCATTTAAGTTCTTTAATATGTGGATGAAACATGACCATTTTAAGAGTATTTTGGAAGAGGTTTGGCTTAGAACTGTTAGTGGTACAGCTCAGTACAAACTTGCTAGAAAACTGAAACTGTTGAAACAACCACTTAAACAATTGAATAAGAATGAGTTTAGTCATATAACTGCTAGAGCAAAGGAGTCTAATAAGGAGTATAAGAGGGTCTACCAGCTTGCCCTTTTAGCTCCGTTAGATGATGCTCTAAAAGATGAACTTGTTGTTGCTAAGAAAAGAGCATTATTCCTAAAAGAGGCAGAAGAATCTTATCTTAAACAAAAAGCAAAAGTTGTGCACTTGATACAATCTGATAGGTGTACAAGGTATTTCCATTCAATTGTCAAGAAAAAGAATGCACAAAATACTATTGCATCTCTTAAATTGGCAGATGGCTCCCTTACACAATCTTTGGATCAAGTTGCCAATGAATTTGTTAACTTCTTTAAAAATTTGTTTGGAACAAATGTCCCTTCTGTTGATTATGACTCTGATGTTATTGCATCTGGTTTGACTTTGCATCAAGTGAATGTAGAAAGCCTCATAAGTCCTATTACAGATTTGGAAATCAAACAAGCTCTTTTTGATATTGGAAATGATAAAGCTCCTGGTCCTGATGGTTTTTCATCAGCCTTCTTCAAAAATAATTGGAGTTTGGTTGGTGAGGACCTGTGTGAGGCAGTAAAAGAGTTCTTTGTCTCGGGAACCATGCTTAAACAGGTAAATCACACTGTTGTAGCCCTGATTCCTAAGACAAAACACTCTCCTACTGTATCGGATTTTAGACCTATATCATGCACAAATGTGACTTACAAAATTATTACAAAGATCCTAGCATCTCGACTTTGTCCATTTTTTCCCGGTATAATCCATCCATCACAAGGGGCCTTTGTGGATGGTAGATTGATGGTTGATAATATCTTCCTTGCTCAAGAGCTAGTGAAGGGATATACCAGAAAGAGAGTTACACCGAGGTGCATGATTAAAGTGGACATTAGAAAAGCCTATGACACGGTTTCTTGGAATTTTTTAGAAAATGTTTTGAGAGACATTGGGATTCCTAATTTGTTTGTCAAATGGATAATGGAATGCATTACAACCTCGTCCTTTTCTATTTCCATAAATGGGGTTCTCCATGGATGGTTTGAAGGGAGGAGAGGACTTAGACAAGGGGATCCCATGTCTCCATTACTATTTGTGTTATGTTTGGAGTATTTCTCTAGGATGATTGACCTAAGGACAAATTCTCCTTGTTTTAAATATCATCCTCTATGCTCCCAACAAAAGATTTCACATCTAGCTTATGTGGATGACTTGGTTTTATTTTCTAAAGGGGATTGCAAATCTATTAAGATATTGGTGGAAGCATTGGAGGACTTTGGCCATGTCTCGGGACTAAAGTTTAATCATGATAAGTCTAATATTTTCTTGGGGGGTAACGTTGCTAACGCTCTACCCCATATCCTTAAAATGGTAGACTTCCAACAGGGCCAATTCCCGGTTAGATACTTGGGTATCCCTTTAGCCCCTTTGAAAATTTCTGTGGCCCAATTCTCTCCTCTGATTGACACGGTTACTGACTATATTAATGCTTGGAATACAAAGTCTCTTTCTTATGCAGGGAAGCTTGAGTTGATAAGATCAGTCATGCAAGGGGTTCAATCTTTCTGGTTGGGTATCTTCCCGGTACCAAAAGCTATACTGGACAGAATTGTAGGTCTTTGCCGTGTGTTTCTTTGGGGGGGTAAATTCTCTAAAGTTGCTTGGGATGATGTATGCCTTCCAAAGGATGAGGGGGGGTTGGGCATTAAAGATGCAAAAATCTGGAATCATGCTCTACTCTCCCGAACTTTGTGGAATATACACTCTAAACAAGACACATTATGGGTAAGGTGGGTTCATGGGGTCTACCTCCATGGGAGGGATGTGTGGACTTTTGTTCCACACAATAGGGACTCACAATTAATGAAAAGGTTGGCCCTGATCCGAGATAATATTGTCTCTAAGTTTCCTACAATTGATATGGCTTTAACGTTTCTTAATAAGAGTTCGGTGAATGGTAAGCTTGATACGTCTAAGGTGTATGATTTATTGAGAACAAAAGCTTCACCTCAAGTATGGATGGCCTTCATTTGGAAACCATACATACCTGCCAAGTTCTCTTTCATAATGTGGTTAGCCTTGCGGAATAGACTACCCACTTATGATAACTTGGGATTTCTTAATATAACTAATGAATGTCCTTTTTGCAAGGGTGAACCGGAGACGGTGTCACACCTTTTCTTTAGTTGTAACTTTGCAGGTCAGGTATGGAGGAAAATCAAACATTGGCTTGGAATCAAACGGGAGATGAATACTTTAAAGAGTGCGATTAAATGGATTAAAGAAGAGCATAATGGTGCAAATGTCAAAGCAAAGGCCATACGAGTTGCATTGTGCTACACGGTGTATTGGATTTGGAGAGTGAGGAACTCAATCAGATTTGATGATGCAACGGCAAATGCTGATGATATGGTGGCACGAATTAAGTACATGGTGTACAAAATCTTATATTTTTTGTATCCAGTGCATATGATTACTTTCTAAAACATTGGCTGGTTTGCACCCATTTTTGGTCATAGATGCATGACGGTTTTTGGGGTGATTAACTAATCTTTGGATTAGTTATTGTTTTGTAGGGTTGAGGTATCCATTTAAGGTGGATATTCTTGTATTTTTTGAGTTTTGGAGGTATCCTTTATGTGGGATGCCGTTGGGTAGGTTTTGTAACATTGTACATATGGTGTACATAAACACTTTGGATATATATACATTTACATGTTATCCAAAAAAAAATTGAAACCAGCGCCTGACGACAAGTTTTAGAACTCGGTAAATCTTTCCAACGAGATATTAAACGCTTTCAACAGCACAAAATAGAGCAATATATGATCGCATTTAATTTTACACGAGTTCGGAGTGAAATCAGAAACATTTGTGAATATATGGTTAATCCGTAACTTTTAAATGATGTATTGTAAATGAAGTTGGAACAATAGCTTTAGAGCTCCGATCTTTATTTCCAACGAGATATCATACGCCCAAAACGGATAAACACACAGCAGTATATGAGTGTCACAAATACTTAGCCTTATCTCTATGATTTAGCGTTTTCAGCGAAAATAGAGCACTTTTAGCGTAAATACAGTGTATTTTAGTAATTAGGCAATCATCCCTTGATATTTTGAAACCAGCTCCTGCAGACAAGTTTTAGAACTCGGTAAGATGTTTCCAACCAGATATTAAACGCTTTCAACGGCACAAAATAGAGCAAGATATGATCGCATCAAATTCTACACGAGTTCGGAGAGAAATCAGAAACATTTGTGAATATATGGTTAATCTGTAACTTTTAATTAATGCATTGTAAATGAAGTTGGAACAATAGCTTTAGAGCTCCGATCTATCTTTCTAACGAGATATAATACGCTCCAAACGGATAAACACACAGCAAGATATGAGTGTCACAAATACTTAGCCTTATCTCTATGATTTAGCGTTTTCAGCGAAAATAGAACACTTTTTGCGTAATTACAGTGTATTTTAGTAATTAGGCAATCATCCCTTGATATTTTGAAACCAGCGCCTGAAGACATGTTTTAGAACTCGATAATATTTTTCCAACGAGATATTAAACGCTTTCAACGGCACAAATTAGAGCAAGATATGATCGCATCAAATTCTACACGAGTTCGGAGTGAAATCAGAAACATTTTTGTATATATGGTTAATCTGTAACTTTTAATTAATGCATTGTAAATGAAGTTGGAACATTAGCTTTAGAGCTCCGATTTATCTTTCCAACGAGATATAATGCGCTCCAAACGAATAAACACACAGCAAGATATGAGTGTCACAAATACTTAGCCTTATCTCTATGATTTAGCGTTTTCAGCGAAAATAGAGCACTTTTAGCGTAAATACAGTGTAGTTTAGTAATTAGGCAATCATCCCTTGATTTTTTGAAACCAGCGCCTGAAGACAAGTTTTAGAACTCGGTAAGAGCTTTCCAACGAGATATTAAACGCTTTCAACGGCACAAAATAGAGCAAGATATGATCGCATCAAATTCTACCCGAGTTCAGAGTGAAATCAGAAACGTTTGTGAATATATGGTTAATCTGTAACTTTTAATTAATGCATTGTAAATTAAGTTGGAACAATAGCTTTAGAGCTCTGATCTATATTTCCAACAAGATATAATACGCTCGAAACGGATAAACACACAGCAAGATATGAGTGTCACAAATACATATCCTTATCTCTATGATTTAGCGTTTTCAGCGAAAATAGAGCACTTTTAGCGTAAATACAGTGTATTTTAGTAATTAGGCAATTATCCCTTAATATTTTCAAACTAGCGCCTGAAGACAAGTTTTAGAACTCGGTAAGATCTTTCCAACGAGATATTAAACACTTTCAACGGCACAAAATAGAGCAAGATATGATCGCATCAAATTCTACAAGAATTCGGAGTGAAATCAGAAACATATGTGAATATATGGTTAATCTGTAACTTTTAATTAATGAATTGTAAATTAAGTTGGACAATAGCTTTAGAGCTCCGATCTATCTTTCCAACGAGATATAATACGCTCCAAACGGATAAACACACAGCAAGATATGAGTGTCACAAATGCTTAGCCTTATCTCTATGATTTAGCGTTTTCATCGAAAATAGAGCACTTTTAGCGTAAATACAGTGTATTTTAGTAAAAAGGCAATCCGCCTTTGATATTTTGAAACCAGCGCCTTAAGACATGTTTTAGAACTCGGTAAGAGCTTTCCAACGAGATATTAAACGCTTTCAACGGCACAATATAGAGCAAGATATGATCGCATCATATTCTACACGAGTTCGGAGTGAAATCAGAAACATTTGTGAATATATGGTTAATCTGTAACTTTTAATTAATGCATTGTAAATTAAGTTGGAACAATAGATTTAGAGCTCCGATCTATTTTTCCAACGAGATATAATACGCTCCAAACGGATAAACACACAGCAAGATATGAGTGTCACACATACTTAGCCTTATCTCTATGATTTAGCGTTTTCAGCGAAAATAGAGCACTTTTAGCGTAAATAGAGTGTATTTTAGTAACTAGGCAATCATCCCTTGATATTTTGAAACCAGGGCCAAAAGACAAGTTTTAGAACTCGGTAATATCGTTCCAACGAGATATTAAACGCTTTCAACGGCACAAAAGAGAGCAAGATATGATCGCATCAAATTCTACACGAGTTCGGAGTGAAATCAGAAACATTTGTGAATATATGGTTAATCTGTATCTTTAGTTAATGCGTTGTAAATTAAGTTGGAACAATAGCTTTAGACCTCTGATCTATATTTCCAACGAGATATAATACGCTCGAAACGGATAAACACACAGCAAGATATGAGTGTCACAAATACATAGCCTTATCTCTATGATTTTGCGTTTTCAGCGAAAATAGAGCACTTTTAGCGTAAATCCAGTGTAATTTAGTAATTCGACAATTATCCCTTGATATTTTGAAACGAGCGCCTGAAGACAAGTTTTAGAACTCGGTAAGAGCTTTCCAACGAGATATTAAACGTTTTCAACGGCACAAAATAGAGCAAGATATGATCGCATCAAATTCTACCCGAGTTTGGAGTGAAATCAGAAACATTTGTGAATATATGGTTAATCTGTATCTTTTAATTAATGCATTGTAAATTAAGTTGGAACAATAGCTTTAGAGCTCCGATCTATCTTTCCAACGAGATATAATACGCTCGAAACGGATAAACACACAGCAAGATATGAGTGTCACAAATACTTAGCCTTATCTCTATGATTTAGCGTTTTCAGCGAAAATAGAGTACTTTTAGCGTAAATACAGTGTATTTTAGTAATTCGGAAATCATCCCTCGATATTTTGAAACCAGCACCTCAAGACTAGTTTTAGAACTCGGTAAGAGCTTTCCAACGAGATATTAAACGCTTTCAACGGCACAAGATAGAGCAAGATATGATCGCATCAAATTCTACACGAGTTCGGAGTGAAATCAGAAACATTTGTGAATATATGGTTAATCCGTAACTTTTAATTAATGCATTGTAAATTAAGTTGGAACAATAGCATTAGATCTCCGATATATCTTTCCCACGAGATATAATACGCTCCAAACGGATAAACACACAGCAAGATATGAGTGTCACAAATAATTAGCCTTATCTCTATGATTTAGCGTTTTCAGCGATAATAGAGCATTTTTAGCGTAAATACAGTGTATTTTAGTAATTTGGCAATCATCCCTTGCTATTTTGGAACCAGCGCCTGAAGACGAGTTTTAGAACTCGGTAAGATGTTCCCAACGAGATATAAAACGCTTTTAACGGCACAAAATAGAGCAAGATATGATCGCGTCAAATTCTTCACGAGTTCGGAGTGAAATCAGAAACATTTGTGAATATATGGTTAATCTGTAACTTTTAATTAATGCATTGTAAATGAAGTTGGAACAATAGCTTTAGAGCTCCGATCTATCTTTCCAACGAGATATAGTACGCTCCAAACGGATAAACACACATCAAGATATGAGTGTCACAAGTACATAGCCTTATCTCTATGATTTAGCGTTTTCAGCGAAAATAGAGCACTTTTAGCGTAAATACTGTGTATTTTAGTAATTAGGCAATCATCGCTTGATAATTTGAAACCAGCGCCTAAATTTTTTCAAACCAGCGCCTGGAAAGTTATGTTCGAGAGAGTCTCTCTCTAGCCGAAGTGCTACTCGTAACTTCTTCTTCTGGTTCTTGCGTTTTTTGGGTTTTTGCTCCTCTTCTCCTTCGATTTCTCGGTTTTGAGCTTGGATGTTAGGTTGTTTACACTCCATTCTTCTTTGGGTGTAAAAAATCTAAGATTTTTAGCTCTTCCTTGAAGTGTTTGGAGCTGGTCCGAGCTTCCTCCCTCGCGGTTACTATTCACTCGGAAAAGGTCAACGCCCATATCTTCTTCTTCGCTTGATGAAATCGTCTTTTGAGATTGGATAACGCTTCTCCTAGCCTAGGGGATCAAGCTTCACCAATCTTTTTCATCATCGTCCTTGTTTGAGGTTTGTCCGTACACTGCTCCAACGGGTGGGAATAGTGTTTATTCCGCCATTGGTACGGATTTCAAGGTTTTTGGCTTGGTAGGGGTGGCTACCTCTTAGCTCCCCCTATTTTCCTCCTCTTCTTTGCAACTATGCCGAAGGGGAAGTCCAAGAAGAAGGCTACACCAAAGAAAGCTTCCAAATCCTCGGTGAGGCTCAAAGCTAAAGCCACTCCCGTGGTTGAAGTTTCGCCAATACCTTCTCATGAAGCCGAAGACTCCACCTCCTCTCTTGGGAAGGATGATAGTGCTCAACCTGGGTTTGAGTCCTCCCCTACCTCGGTTCCTCAAGGTATTGAAGATGACTCCAATGAGTTAACTTCTAACCTTAGCATTCATGCTTCTCTTGACGCTACTCTTAATGATAATTGTGATGAACCGACGGTTGTTAACAAAATGAATGTTATTCCCGTTGTTGATGGAACTATTGATGTTATTTGTGATGAACCGAATGCTTCTTGTCCTATTGTGGAGGTGGTTCATAAACCCCTTCCGATTGTCAATGAGAACCTAGTGATTCCTACTCCCATGGACACGGATATTGCCCAAAATATGACTTTGGTGTCTAAGGTGGACAATGTCGCGGCTTTGGTGTCTAAGGTGGACAATGCCGCGGCTTTGGTAACTTTTGATAAGAGTGCCCTGCCCTCTTCTTCTAATGCCGCGGCATTAGCTAACAAAGGCACACCTATCCTACATGAGGGTGCCACCATTAAGCCCCAACCTTGGGCTTCTTTGTTCAAGGATAATAGACAACCCGAAAGGGGTATGAAACTCAAATACATTGAACCGATTGGAGATTTTGTTGATCTTTCTTCTAGGAAGTTATCTTCTATGGTTGAAATTTGGGGCTTTTGCCTAGTGGCCTACTTTGATGGCAAGTTCCCCGGTTTCAAACCTATCCATGAGATGATGAATAAATGGAATGTCCCTTGCCAAGTGAGATCCCATGATAAAGGATGGGTCATTTTCAAATTCCAAAATGAGAATGATAGAACTAAAGTCCTCTCGGGTGGACCTCATACTATCCTTGGGAAATCCTTTCCCTTGAAACCCCTCTCGGATAATTTCACTATGGATAGTGATGAATTTCTTAAGCTCCCTATTTGGGTGCAATTCCCTCACTTACCTATGAGGCTTTGGGAGGAGGATATCATTAGTGAAATTGCTTCACGGGTTGGTGTCCCCTTGGCCACAGATAGGGTAACTCAATAAAAAGTTAGATCCCATTTTTCCTGTGTCCTAATTGAGATTGATGCATCTAAGCCTCCTCCTCTTAAGTTTAAAATCAAACTTCCAAATGGGAAATTTCACACTCAATACGTGAAATACGAAACATATCCTAACTATTGCTTCCATTGCAAAACCTTTGGCCACCATGCATTCACTTGCAAGGTTTTGGCCGACAATGAAAGGAAAGAAAAGGAAGAAAAGTTGGCTGTTTTGGAGAACAATGGGGTGCCCAAGGTTGATAACACAACTAAAGGGAATGGTAAAGAACATGCTGTTAAGAAAGCCGACCACCCCTTTTTTAGGGTGACTATGCTTAGGAAAGGTCCTAATAAATATTTTGAGGAAGATGAAGAAGAGGGTATTGACCCCCCTCCTCGTGAGGTGGACCCCTTTGTGGACAAAACTGTCCGTACTATAAAGACTTCTCTTCTTCACACTTGTGAAGATGAGGTGGTGATTGACATGAAGGCCGAGGAGGTCCTCCATCCTATCATCAAGCTAAAACAGCAAAATGAGGTTGAACTCCCTATTGTTAAGCTTGACCATAACCTCAAGGTTGTGGGTAAAGAAACCCCCGGGTTACAATTTACCAAAACTTGTTTGGAAAGCCTTCCCGGAATCAAACCAAACAAGGATGGCTATATCTACTCTCCTAAATTCCTTAAGCGAGTTTACAAACATTGCCTAAATGGCTGTTTTGAGGAGGGGAACTTGCAAGGAAATGCCTTTAAGGTTAAAGACCTTAGAAAATTCACTCCTAACTCCACCCGGATGGTTCATGACATCCGAGAGGCTTATCTTGATGATGTCATTGTCAAACTTGATCTTCATTTGGAAGACAAACCTTGGATACATCTTAAGCATATTGAGGATGTTAAAGATGACTTTGTTAGACTTGATGACTATTTGGAGACTACTACGAACCATTTGACTAAAGGTATCAATTTCACCAAAGATTGTTTGAAATCCCTCCCCGGGATCTATCCCATGGATAAGGGATATGAATCTCTTACCTTTTCTTGGAGGAGGTTTATTTCCTCTTCTTGGACAGATATAGACCAAGGGCTAATATTAAGCCTAGGCCGAAAGGATATGAGCATAGAAAGGTTTGGGGGAAGAAACAAACTTAATGTTTTTTATGTTTGTGTCCTCATGGAATATTAGGGGTCTTAATAAGACCTCAAAACAGAATACTATTGCCTCGTTTATCCGCTCTAATTCTATCCATGTTTGCTGCCTTCTTGAGACTAAGATGTCTAGTACAAACTTTGATAAGCTTTTGTCTACTAGATGGCCTAATTGGCAATCTAAGACCAACTTTGATAAGATTGATGGAGGTTGAATTGCCCTCATGTGGGATCCCTCTTATGTGAACATTATTATCTTGGAAGTTGATAAACAACACATTCATTGTGAGATCAAGTGTATGACTACACAAAATACCTTTCTTGTAACTTTTATCTATGCTCTCTATACGGTGGTGGAAAGAAGATCCCTTTGGGAGCATATTGCAAGTCTTGAGCCCAATATTAACATTCTTGGCTTGTTATGGGAGACTTCAATTGTGTTGGAAGTCCTAATGAGAGGGTTGGGCCTTCTCCTCCCTCGGCTTACTATATCCAACACTTGAATGATTTCAAGGTCCAAGCTAATCTTATTGACACCCCTTCCACCGGTGAATTCCTCACTTGGAATAGGGGCTCTTTGTGGGCCAAACTTGATAGGGTGCTCATGAATTCCTCTTGGTCTAACAATGATATCACTTTCAAAACTCATTTCTTTGAAATGGAAGTTGAGTTTGACCATTGTGCTTCTCTTGTTACTATTGGCCATAACTCTCCTATGGGTTCTAGGCCATTCAAATTCTTCAATGTGGCTTAAGCATGAGGCCTTTACTACTATTCTTACCTCTCATTGGGGTCAAGATATTTATGGTACTCCACAATTCCGTCTGGCCCGTAAGCTAAAAAGGCTCAAAAGGCCTCTTAAAGAGCTCAATTTCAATGCTTTTGGCCACATTTCTTGTAAGGCTAAGGATGCTAAGAATGAGGACAAAAAAGTTCATGCTCTTTCTCTCCTCTCGCCTTTGGATGAATCTATCAAGTCTGAGGTTACTCTTGCTAAAAAGAATGCTCTTTACTTTAAAAGGGCCGAGGAAAACTTTTTTAGACAAAAGGCTAAATCTAACCATTTGTTTCTAAGTGATTGTGGGACTAAGTACTTCCACACTATTGTTAGGAAAAATGTGGCTAGAAATTCCATTACTTCTATTAAATTAGAGAGTGGTAATTCCACCACTTCTCTGAATCAAGTGGCTTGTGAGTTTGTGAGATTCTACACAAACCTTTTTGGTTGTTCCACTCCTGCTTTGGATATTGATCCAAATATTGTTCTCTCGGGTAATTGCTTGGATGCTGCCAAATCTTCCCAGCTTGTTAGCCCCATTTCTGATATTGAGATCAAGAATGCCCTTTTTTATATTGGAGACAATAAATGTTCGGGCCCTGATGGCTTCACCTCGGCTTTTTTCAAGCATAATTGGAACATTGTTGGACATGATGTCTTGTTGGCCGTTAGGGGCTTTTTCAACTCGGGGAAGCTCCTTAAGCAAGTTAACCATACGGTTATTGCCCTCATCCCTAAGACCTCTCATGATCCTATTGCGGCTGACTTTAGGCCCATTGCTTGTACTAATGTCATTTACAAAACCATCACAAAGATCATTGCCTCTAAAATGATCCCTTTTTTACCTGAGCTTATTGATCCCTCTCAAGGGGCTTTTGTTGATGGGAGGCTTATGCTTGACAATGTCTTTTTGGCACAAGAACTTATTAAAGGCTATACTAGAAAGTGTATGTCTTCTAGATCTATGATTAAAGTGGATCTTAGGAAGGCTTATGATACTATCTCTTGGGACTTCTTAAAGAATGTCTTAGAAGTTATTGGTTTCCCTAACAGATTTGTTAAGTGGATCATGGATTGTGTTTCTACTCCTTCCTATTCCATTTCCATGAATGGGATACTACACGGCCATATTAAGGGAAAGAGAGGTCTTCGCCAAGGTGACCCTATGTCACCTCTCCTTTTTGTGATTTGCCTTGAATATCTTTCAAGATTGCTCCACAATAGAACCAAGGCTCCTCACTTTAAGTTTCACCCCAAATGTGGGAAACTTAAAATCTCTCATGTGGCCTATGCTGATGATCTCATGCTTTTTTCTAGAGGGGACTTTCCCTCTATTCAAATCCTTATTGATGCCCTTGAGGAGTTTGGCAATGTTTCTGGCCTGAAAGTCAATTTTGACAAATCTAATATTTTCCTGGGAGGGCTGGCCGAGCATGATCTTAATCATATTCTCAGTTTGATTGATTTCAAAGAGGGGACTTTCCCTGTGAGATATCTTGGCATTCCCTTGGCTCCTTTAAAAATTGCTGTTGCCCAATATGCTGCATTACTGGATTCTATTACCACTTTCATCACTGATTGGAATACCAAGACCCTCTCCTATGCTGGGAGAGTTGAGCTTATTAAGTCTGTCATCCAAGGGGTTCACTCCTTTTGGCTTCAGGCCCTCCCTATTCCCAGGGCGGTTCTTGACAGAATCACTTCCATTTGTCGCATCTTCCTTTGGGGATGCAAGTTTTCTAGAGTTGCTTGGACTGATATTTGCCTCCCTAAAGAGGAGGGTGAACTTGGTATCCTTGACACTCACGTTTGGAACTCTGCCCTTCTTGCCAGAACCCTTTGGGACATCCATACTAAAAACGATAACTTTGGGTCAGATGGATCCATGGTATCTACCTAAATGGTAGAGGTGTTTGGGAGTTCACACCTCATACAAGGGACTCCTAACTGATCAAAAAGATTGCTTTGATTAGAGATCAGATCTTATCCCACTTTCACAATACTAATGATGCCATTGACTTCCTTAATGATTGTCAAACTAATGGGAAGCTCTCCTCGGCCAAGGTGTATAATCTCCTTAGAATTAAAGGGCGTACACACATGTGGATGTCTTTCATTTGGAAGAACTACATCCCCCCTAAATTCTCCTTCGCGGTGTGGTTAGCTTTCCGGAATAGGCTTGCTACCTTTGACAACTTACATAGGCTTGATGTGGTTAATGTTTGCCCGTTGTGTAAGGGTGGTCCGGAAATGGTACCACACCTATTTTTTGCCTCTTCTTTTGCAGGTACAGTGTGGCATAAAGTTAAAACTTGGCTGGACATTCCTAGGGAGATGGGGACCTTGCATAGCTCAATGAAATGGATCAAGAGGAAGAGGCAAGGCTCCGGGATCAGAGCTAAGGCGGCTAGGATTGCTTTTTGTTACTCCATCTACTAGATTTGGAGGACTCGGAATGCTACCTGTTTCGATGGTCTTATACCTAAGGAGGATGATGTTTTTGCTAGAATCCAGTTCATTGTGTATAAGATTTTTGTTTAGCATTTACCCTTGTGAGCTTGTAAACTTTTAGCCCTTTTGTTTTGGCCTTTCACCGTGTTGCTTGGTGATTGGCCGTGGTTTTTTTTTTAGTTTTGGCAGGTTGCTTTGTTCAGTTTGTGCTTCATCTTCACCTGTTTGGGTGTTGAATGTTGCGGCTGCTTGGTTTTGTGGTTGTTTGGTTTTTGGTTATCCTTGTTGGATAACCTTCAGTTTTGTTTCCCTCTTTGTTTGTACATTCTTCACCCCCCTCTTCTCTTGGGTGTTTACTTTAATATGCTTACTGTTCACCCAAAAAAAAAATTGAAACCAGCGCCTGAAGACAAGTTTTAGAACTCGATAATATCTTTCCAACGAGATATAAAACGCTTTCAACGGCACAAAATAGAGCAAGATATGATCGCATCAAATTCTACACGAGTTCGGAGTGAAATCAGAAACATTTGTGAATATATGGTTAATCTGTAACTTTTAATTAATGCATTGTACATGAAGTTGGAACAATTGATTTAGATCTCCGTTCTATCTTTCCAACGAGATATAATACGCTCCAATCTAATAGACACACAGCAATATATGCGTGTCACAAATACTTAGCCTTATCTCTATGATTTAGCGTTTTCAGCGAAAATAGAGCACTTTTAGCGTAAATACTGTGTATTTTAGTAATTAGGAAATCATCCCTTGATAGTTTGAAACCAGCGCCTGAAGACAAGTTTTAGAACTCGGTAAGATCTTTCCAACGAGATATTAAACGCTTGCAACAGCACAAAATAGAGCAAGATATGATGGCATCAATTTCTACCCCAGTTCGGAGTGAAATCAGAAACATTTGTCAATATATGGTTAATCTGTAACTTTTAATTAATGCATTGTAAATGAAGTTGGAACAATAGATTTAGATCTCCGTTCTATCTTTCCACCGAGACATAATACGCTCCAAACGGATAGACACACAGCAAGATATGCGTGTCACAAATACTTAGCCTTATCTCTATGATTTAGCGTTTTCAGCGAAAATAGAGCACTTTTAGCGTAAATACAGTGTATGTTAGTAATTAGACAATCATCCCTTGATATTTTGAAACCAGCGCCTGAAAAAACTGAATTTTTTCCGTTGAGAGAGTCTCTCTCTAGCGTTTTACGCTACTCGGAAAAACTTCCTCCCGTTCTTCGCGTTTTTGAGCTTTTCAGCCTTTCTTCTCCACGGATTTCTTGATTTTGAGCTTGGATATTAGTTAGTTTACACTCTAATCTTCTTTGGAGTGTAAAATCTCTAATTTTTGAGCTACTTCTTGAACTCTTTGGAGATGTTTCTTCGCTGGTTCGTCCGAGACTACTATTCACTCGAAAAGGTCAACGCCTCTTTCACCTAGCTCCTCTTCATGAATTCGAGTTTTGAGCTTGGATAATGCTTCCCCTGACTGAGAGGATCAACCTTCACTAATTTTTTTCATCACCGGCCCTTTTTCTCTTTTGTCCGTACACTTCTCCAACGGGCGTGAATAGTGGTTCGTCCGCCATTGGTACGGACTCTAGTTCTTAGCTTGTAGGGGTGCCTTCATCTAGGCTTCCCCTACTCTCGTCTTTGCTTGTTCAACATGCCGAAGGGGAAATCAAAGAAGAAGTCACCTAAGAAAGCTACGAAATCCTCCTCGAGACTCAAAGCAAAGGCCACTCCTTTGGTGATACAAGAACCTATGGTGGAGGGAGCTCATGAAACCGAGGAGTCCTCATCAATCAATGAAGATGAAAGCTATGAGCCTAGTATTGAAGCAACATCTACTACGGTCCCTATTTCCGAAGAGTCAAAAGGTCCGGATGGAGAACACATTGAGGTAACCTCCAAACTCTCATCTCTTGATAAATGCGAACCTCTTATAGGTACCACCGAGGAGGTTCCTACTCTTGCTCCCAATGTGGTTGTTGTTCCAATTAATGATATCACTATTGATGAATCTAACACCATAAATGAGAACCCCATCTCGGATGTGGTTGTTGTACCTTCAATTAATGCTTTGAAAGAGGTCATGGTGGACACTCCCAATTTACCTTTGGTCTCCCCTTTAGTTAAAGCCGCGGCTTTGACACCCATAGAGGACATGCCCTCCTCTCCTAATGCCGCGGCATTAGTGGGTAAGGAAGGAAACATTGTGATTGAGGATAATGCATCCTCTAAACCCAAACCTTGGGCTGCTTTGTTTAAAAACAATAGGAAGCCTGAAAAAGGAATGAAATTGAAGTTCATTGAACCTATTGGTGACTATGTTGATCTTTCCAATAGAAAACTTTCTTCCATGACTCAAATTTGGGGCTTTTGCCTCGTGGCCTACTTTGATGGGAAATTCCCCGATTTCAAACTCATCCATGACATGATGAACAAGTGGAATGTTCCATGTCAAGTAATATCTCATGATAAGGGATGGGTCATTTTTAAATTCCAAAATGAGAATGATAGGACTAAGGTCCTCTCGGATGGGCCTTACACTATTCTTGGAAAATCTTTCCCTATGAAACCTCTCTCGGAGGACTTCACCATGGATTGTGATGAATTCCTTAAACTCCCCATTTGGGTGCAATTTCCTCACCTCCCAATGAGACTTTGGGAGGAAGATATTATAAGTGAAATTGCTTCACGGGTTGGAGTCCCTTTGGCTACGGATAGGGTGACTCAAGAGAGAGTTCGATCTCACTTTTCCCGGGTACTAATTGAGATTGATGCCTCTAAGCCTCCTCCTCTTAAGCTTCAAATCAAACTCCCAAATGGGAGATTTCACACCCAATTTGTGAAATACGAAACCTACCCCAATTATTGCTTCCATTGCAAAATGTTTGGTCACCATGCATTTACTTGCAAGGTCTTGGCCGAGAATGAAAAGAAAGTTAGGGAGGGAGAAAAAGCTTCTTTAACTACCAATGGCAGTGATGCTATGGCTAACAATGGGAATGAACCTTTGGCTAGCAAAAGAAATGGCAAAGAGCATGTCACCTCGGAAACCCAAAATGTTGGGGGTTCTACTTCTAATAAAGTGGATCACCCTTTTTTTAGGGTGACTCGGCTTCAGAAAGGACCACATAAATACATTGTTGAGGATGAGGAGAAGGGATTTGACCCCCCCCCCCCTAGAGATGTGGACCCTTTGGTTGACAAAACCATTCGTATCATCAACACTTCTCTTATTGATGCCTTTAAGGATGAAGTGGTGTTTGATATGGATATTGTTAACCCCACGCGTCCCATCATTAAATTGAAACAACAAAAAGAGGTGGATGAGCCTATTATCAAACTTGATCATAACCTTAAGATTGTTGGGGATGAGGCCCCCGACCTTGTTTTCACTAAAAGGTGCTTGGAAGACCTTCCCGGGGTCAAGCCAAGTTCTAATGGCTATGTTTATTCTCCTACTTTCCTTAAGGGAGTGTTTAGTCACTACCTTAACCGTTACTATGAGGATGGGAATCTGCAAGGGAACTCTTTTAAGGTCAAAGACCTTAGAAAGTTTACTCCTAATACTACACGCATTGTTCATGATATCCGGGAAGCTTTCCTTGATGATGTGGTTGTTAAGGTTGATCTTGATGACACACCAAACATAAATCTTAAACACATTGAGGAGGTTACGAATGATTTTGTTAGACTTGATGATTATTTGGAAACCACTACAAATCATTTGACTAAGGGCATCAACTTTACTAAAGATTGCCTCCTTTCCCTCCCCGGAGTCTTTCCCGTGGACAAGAGTTTTGAGTTTTCCCATCTCTTTATGGAAAAGGCTTACTTCCTTTTCATGGATAGGTATAAGCCGAGGGCTAAACCTAAGCCTAAGCCGAGGGCAGTGCATGAGAAGAAAAATGGGGGAAGGACATACACCTTACGTTTTTAATGTTTGTGTCTTCTTGGAATGTTAGAGGTCTCAACAAGACCTCAAAACAAAACTCTATTGCTTCTTTCATTCGTATGCATAATGTTCGTGTTTCTTGTCTTCTTGAAACTAAGATGTCCACTCCCAACTTTGATAAGCTTATGTCTACTATATGGCCTAATTGGCAATCTAAGACTAACTTTGATTTGATTGATGGGGGTAGAATTGCCCTCATGTGGGATCCAATGTTTGTGAATGTTGATATTTTGGAGGTTGATAAACAACACCTCCATTGTGAAATTGTTTGTAAAGTTACTCAAAATATCATCCTTGTTACTTTTGTGTATGCCCTCTACACGGTGGTGGAGAGAAGAACCCTTTGGGAGCACATTGCTAATTTTGAACCCCACATTGATAAACCTTGGCTCGTCATGGGTGATTTCAACTGTGTGGGCAGCCCGAATGAGAGGGTTGGGCCTACCCCTCCCTCGGCCTATTACATCCAGCACCTTAATGACTTTAAAGTGCAAGCTAACCTTGTTGACAACCCTTCCACTGGTGAATTCCTCACTTGGAATAGGGGGTCACTTTGGGCCAAGCTTGATAGGGTGCTTATGAACTCCTCTTGGCATAATAATAACATCACCTGTAAAACTCACTTCTTTGAGATGGAAATTGAGTTTGATCATTGTGCTTCTCTTGTCACTATTGGCCACAACACTTTGGGTGGATCTAGACCTTTCAAATTTTTTAACATGTGGCTGAAGCATGAGGCCTTTAATGACATTCTCACCACTCATTGGTACCAAGATATTTATGGTACCCCTCAATTTAGACTGGTCCGTAAACTTAAAAGGCTCAAAAGGCCGTTGAGGGAGCTTAATTTTAATGCTTTTGGTCATATCTCTACAAGAACAAAGGAGGCTAAGAAAGAGTATAAAAGGCTTCATGCTCTTTCCCTTTTATCTCCTCTTGATGAGGATATCAAGCATGAGGTTACCTTGGCCAAGAAAAATGCTCTTAGGTGCTGGTACAAGCACCTTAGCAAGACACCCCCACACTTTTAAATATTGATAGGAAGGCCGTCTGCCTTTCCACAACTCGTACGGAGTTTTATCATATTTTTTCCGGGGAACCTTATTTAAAAGGTAATTGCTTGTCAAGATTGCTTCGCCCTACATATTTTGTGGCAAGCCCGAACTTACTAGCATCGCGTTCATGATATCTTTCAATGTGCGATTCTTTCGTTCGGAAACACCGTTTGATTGAGGTGAATAGGGTGCGGTACGTTCGTGTACTATACCCACACTAGCGCAAAAGTCACCAATTGGTGCTTCATACTCACCACCTCGATCACTCCTAACCGTCTTAATCCGTCGATTAAGTTGGTTTTCCACTTCATTCTTATAAAGAATGAATTTATCGATTGCTTCGTGTTTATTTTTTAATAAATAAACGTAGCTATAGCGAGTGCTATCATCGATAAAGGTAATAAAATATTTATTACCGCCACGTTTTTGTATTGATTTAAAATCACAAACGTCACTATGAATTAATTCAAGTGGTTCCGTTTTTCTTTCAACTTATTTGAAAGACGTTTTCGTTAGTTTTGCCTCTACACAAACTTCACATTTGTGCTTCACATCAATTGTGAATTTAGGAATGTGCTCCATGTTAATTAATCTACGTATAGAATTAAAATTAACATGTCCTACTCTACCATGCCACACATTGGAAGATTCAAGCAAGTAAGGAGAAGGGATTTTATTATTATTATTAATAATAGTCGTTACATTGAGCTTAAACAGCCCATCACATGCATACCCCTTGCCCGCATACATTCCCGATTTAGACAAAACTAATTTGTCCGACTCAAAAACCATGCGAAAGCCATGTTTGTTCAACAACGAACCGGAAATCAGGTTTTTGCGTATTTCCGGAACAAACAGCACTTGGTTGAGAGTCAGCTCTTTGCCCGAAGTCATCTTCAGGACCACCTTGCCCACGCCTTCAACCGCGGAATGAGCCGAGTTACCCATCCACACTTTCTCACCATTTGATGGCTCAAAAGTTGTGAATAACTCCCGGTTTGAGCAAATGTGTCGGGTTGCACCGGTGTCCACAAACCACTCCTTGGAATTGGATCCAACGAGGTTGACTTCCGTAACCACAACCGCAAGGATGATGTCTTCATCTTTTTGCCCACCTTGCACCAAATTGACTTGGGAGTCTTTCTTCTTCTGTGGTGCCTTGCAATCCGAGGACTTGTGTCCATTTTTATTGCAATTGAAGCATTATCCGTTGAACTTTGTCTTGGAAACGCCTCCCTTGGGACCGAGCTTGCTCTTCCCATTATTTTTATTTTTGGAGCCTTTAGCATGCTCCACCACGTTGGCCTTGGCGCCGTTAACGATTGGGAGTTTCCCATCGTTCTTCCGCTTATCCTCTTCAATCCGCAGACGGAGGATCAATTGCTCCAAGTTCATTTCCTTTCGCTTATGCTTAAGGTAGTTCTTGAAATCCTTCCAAACCGGCGGCAATAAATGAATAATTGACGCCACTTGGAATGACTCACTAATTGTCATTCCTTCATCTCGAATTTCATTGAAGATCATTTGCATCTCCTCAACTTGACTCAAGACTGTCTTCGAATCCACCATTTTAAAATCAAGGAATCGACCAACAACAAATTTCTTTGCACCGGCATCCTCGCTTTTATGTTTGTGGTCCAAAGCATTCCATAGCTACTTAGCCGTAGCTAGTTTGCTATATACGTCGTACAAAGCATCATGCAGCCCGTTCAACACATAGTTTCGGCAAAGGAAATCCGAATGCTTCCATGCCTCAACCGCGTTGAAAGATTGCGCATCCACCTCACCCCCGGTTGCTGCCGGCGCATCCTTGGTCAAGAACCTCGCAAGACCGAGAGTAGTGAGATAGAAGAGCATCTTTTGCTGCCACCTCTTGAAGTTTAACTCACTGAATTTCTCGGGTGTCTCCACAGAGTTGCTTGGCACGGTCATCATAGGGATAGCCCTTTGGTTGGCCAAAGTAGATGCACCGCGTTGTGAACCATTGTTCACCGGTGCTCCACTTTCAGAGTGATTGTCGTTCAGAACATTCTGCCCAACACCAATCTCGTTTTCTTGAGAAGTCATTTTCGTTCTTTAACGTTTTTCCAAAAACACAAAAAAAATAAGTTCGTTCACCAAAGTGACAAACTACGATTTAAGATTGTTTACCACAGTAACACTATCACCAACTACGTTTTAAGATTGTTGGGTGTGTTTCGGAAAATAACGGAAATTAATTAAATAAAATGACTAGAGAAAAACAAGAAAGGAGATGAAGCAGAATTAGTCAAAGCTCGTGCTACGCTCGATGTCCTTAAAACGTATTTGTTGCCTCCCACGATGCTAGGAGCGTTGCAACAATCGTTTCCCAGAATACGATGACTACGAACTAATGTTTGAGCACACTAACAAGAGTTCCAACGAACGAGAACCAAGTATGAACACGGAAGGAATTTGCAGAGTAGCTGTAGGTGTTTTTAGCTTAAGAAATTCGTGAGGAATGTATTGTGCATTGTCAAACTGTGTGTTTGTTGCAAAGCACCTGCCAACCTTTTATAGGAGGATTTGTTGTGTGTTAAATGGGGTGTTAATGGACATGAAAGTTGGACATGAATGACCAGTCCGTTGGGCATTGAATCATCCATAAACTGTCCATTTAACGCTGCATTAAAAGACAAGAACGTTGGGAATTTAATGGCTGTAACGGCTTGGAGCAGTTCTGGTGCGCGATGAGAATACCCCCATCAGATTTGGAGCAACTCTGATGCGAAGCCACCAGAGTTGGAGCGTCTCTGGTACGAAGCCACCAGAGTTCGAGCAACTCTGGTCCGAAGCCACCAGAGTTCGAGTAACTCTGGTCCTAGGAAAAATAAAACGTTACGGGAAGAAACAAAAATTAGACCGTATCTTTGAATGATAGGTTTTCGGACAACATTCGTGTCCACAGGTCGCCTGCGCACACGAGTCGCAGTTTTTCTTCTCCGTTTCGGGATTTGATCGGCACCCCCCCTGTGCGTAAGAGAGAGCCTTTACCCTTAGGAATCTTAACTCTTTAAAAGAGGCTTCCCTTTATAAGGGGGTGAAAATCCCTTGAGTTTTTCGGTGTGGGATAAAACACACTAGAAACCAATCATTTTCCCAGTTTTTCCATTTCAACGAGTGCACTTCGAGAATCAATTTCTCATTCACCCGTTATCCGTTTTGAGTGTACCATATATCGAATTGTAGCCGTTAACAAGGACAATCCGAAACCACTTTAACCCGACCCAAATCGGAAGTGGACCCCACTCAAATAATTGCCCCAAAATCACCATTTAATGCAATTTTTAACACATTTTTCCAACAATCCCCCACATGAATGAAAATTGATTTTCGAGACTTAAATAGACACGAAGATAGGAGGACACGTTGTGTTCATCGGATGATCCTTGCATACGGAGAGGTAGGTTTTATCCTTTGAACCTTCCGTTGTAAAGACACGTTTATTTACTGGCTTTCTAGTAGACTCGATGTCCTTGAACTATACTGCCGTTGTGTAAACATTGACTTATCTTTACACAAGAACCTTCCAACTTTGTTCCGATCTCATGGGTGTGCCCGTTTCTGCCATGGGTCACCGTCCTTGTTCTGCAAGAGTTTCTAAAGAACTGAGCCTTTACAGTTCTCCTTTGAAACGGCCCTCTTCTCTCTCACATAGGTGATTCTTTCACGAGTATCCCGCATACTCTTCCAATGTTATCGAGTAGATCAACATTTTAGAATCATTAAAGCAAACATTTTTGCTAACCTCGTGCGGGAGTCACTGTTTTAACGAGGAGTGGGTAGGAGTCCAGGACCCCCACAGTGACCATCCTTCGCTCTATAATTTAGTGGTCCCTTTTGAACCTAGGACCAACTAGGTTGGGTATCCACTATATAACTTTTCAATTGACGGGCTTTAGTCCCATTCCTCGTGACAACTTCTCCAACAATTCTCTATCCAATGCCTTGGTTAGCGGATCCGCTATGTTATCCTTTGACTTCACGTAGTCAACAGTGGTAACACCCGTTGTGAGGAGTTGTTTAATGGTGTTATGTCTACGACGAACGTGTCTAGACTTACCATTGTACATATTGCTCTGTACCCTTCCAATTTCCGCTTGACAATCGCAATGTATGCATATTGGAGGGACAGGCTTTTCCTAACTTGGAATATCCTCAAGAAAATGGCGTAGCCATTCAGCCTCTTCAGTGCACTTATCCAAGGCTATTAGCTCAGACTCCATCGTGGATCTAGCTATTAACGTTTGTTTTGAGGATGTCCATGACACGGCTGCACCTCCCAAAGTGAAAACATATCCACTTGTGGACTTAGAGTCCTTTATGTCGGATATCTAACTAGCGTCGCTATACCGTTCAAGTACAGCTGGATATCTTCCATAGTGCAGTCCAAGATTTTGGGTTTTACGTAAATACCTCAAAACCCTTATTATTGCCTTCCAGTGTTCATCACCGGGGTTGCTAGTATATCTACTTAGCTTACTAACCACAAAGGCAATATCAGGCCTGGTACAACTCATTAGATACATCAAGCTTCCAATAATCCTATCGTATTCTACTTGAGAAATACACTCTCCACGATTTTTGGTAAGTTGTACGTTTTTATCTAATGGAGTCCTTGCCTCCTGATAATCATCCTTATTAAATTTCGTAAGGATTTTATCAACGTAATGGGATTGGCTTAGCGTAAGACCGTCAGGTCCTCTAATTATTTTAATCCCAAGGATTAAATCGGCCAGCCCCATATCCTTCATGTCAAATTTAGAATTTAAAATGCTTTTGGTAGAATTAATCATTAGATTATTGCTACCCACGATGAGTATATCATCCACGTATAAACATAAAATGACATAGCCGTCTACCGTGCTCTTCACATAGACGCATTTGTCACTTTCGTTTATTTTAAACCCATTAATTAACATTGCATGATCAAACTTTTTGTGCCACTGTTTAGGGGCTTGTTTCAATCCGTACAATGATTTAATTAATTTACACACTTTCCTTTCTTGGCCTGGAACACGAAAGCCCTCGGGCTGTTCCATATAGATTTCTTCGTCTATATCGCCATTTAGAAAAGCGGTTTTTACGTCCATTTGATGAACTTCCAATTTCCGCAATGCGGCAATTGCTAGTATCATCCTAATGGAATTTATTCTCGTCACAGGAGAATACGTGTTAAAGTAATCATGACCCTCTCGTTGCTTGTATCCTTTGATTACAAATCTGGCCTTATACTTATCGATGGAACCGTCGGGTTTCATTTTCCGTTTAAAAATCCACTTGGATCCCAAAGGTTTATTTCCCGGAGGAAGATCAACCAATTCCCATGTGTGATTTTTAAGGATAGAATCCACCTCACTTTTTATGGCTTTTTTCCACATAGGACCTTCGGTAGACGTCACGGCTTCCGTATAAGTCCGTGATTCATTTTCTACCAAACATGTTAGAAAATCCGGTTCATTTTCTACCATACATGTTAGAATATCCGAGTCAACTTCTGTTGGTCCCGTTTGTAATGGGAACAGTCTAGAGGGGGGGGGGGGGGTGAATAGACTGTTCAGGAATTTAAACTTTTCTCTTAGTCAAGTCTGACTTATAAGAGATGGTCAAAGTCTGGTGACAGAGATGGTCAAGTTCTGATGGCAGAACTAGACCAGGCAGCGGATAAGTTTCTGTCCGGGTAGCCTCTAGAAGAAAGCTAAGGCAAGGTGCCTTTCTGATAACTCTGAAGGAAGATCTGCTGGACACAGAGTCCAACCTTAAGAGTTAGTCAGTAGAATCTTAAGTGCAGGAATTAAAAGCTTAAAGTAAATGACACCGGGTTTTTATAGTGGTTCAAGGAACAACTTGTTCCTCTAGTCCACTGTTCCACTAAGCTTGCAAAAACAACAGTTTACAACGCCTTAGTCCCTAGAGCTTAAGAAGCACTCCTCGTCTTCTTCAAGTCTAGTTGCCACCCGGGATGAAGTCCTGCTTCCTGATGGCTGGTCTCGTTTCACTGAGTTTCTTGAAGTATCCCCACTTCACTTACTCCAGCTAGTTTGAGACGTCCCTTCTTTTTCAAGAAGTCTTTGATATAAAATCAGTTTTCTCCAACGTTTCTTCTTCACAAAAGATGAGTATATGAAGCTCTCGAAGTGTTGAAGAACTGAGTAACTTTGCCTTTTGCTAGTTGGATGAAGGATAGGAAAGTTTATCTTCCAACTGTGGCCTTTTCTTGTTAGGAATGGAGTTTGAATCTCAAGAAGGCTTTTAGTAAGTTCGTTCGGCAGATATTGTGGCAAAAGTTATTTTTCTTAGTTCTTCAGAGTGTATCTTTTATACTGGGAGCAGTCTTCCCGTTGGAGTGTAGAAGACAGCTTCATTAAATGCATGTACTGTTGACTTGACCGTTTGGTCCTCCGACTTGCTATTTTGGGGGCGTAAAGATACTCGCATGGTCAATCATCAGCTTTAAATATCTCTTCGTACGTACAACATTAAATGTGCATTTAATGCGTGTACAGTGCCATGCTTCCGTTGAAAGGTTTGTAACCGTTAGGGGATTTCCCGTTAGTTTAACGACCGTTGGAAGGGCTTCCGGAATCTGGTGGATTTAGCAGAGTCTGAAGAGGTTCTCTGGTCCAATCTCTGAAGTCCGTCTCTGTTGCCAACTCTGGTATCTTCCTGATAACCAATTTCTGATGGCTTCTCTGGTGAGCAACTCTGGGAGCAACTCTGGTAGAGGCAAGATGGAACTCTGGCAGGCAGACTAAGCTAAAACTTACAAAAGAAATTCTAATACACAATTTCTAATGGGGTACTTTCAAATTCTAATAAACCTAGCATCATCAAAATCTAAATACATTTATTCCTTACAATTTCCCCCTTTTTGATGATGCCAAAACCCTTTAACTATTTCCAGAGAAGTGCCTTTCACCATAAAAAAAATAAAGTTAAAAACTTTTCATTAAAATCTTGGTGGGCAACTTAGCATAGGAAGATAGTAAGAGTACGCGGTACAATCAGATAGCAAAATCAAGTACGATAACAGAATATACACAAGAAAGTAAATAAGAACAGATATTTGAAAAGAGCCAAGCAAAGAGAGAGGCAGAGTTGGTATCTTATTGATCTGATGGGAAAAGTAACGCATTACAGAGTTAGATAAAGAGAGTTAGAGATCTTCTTCATCTACCTGTGGTCCTGCTCTGTCAATTCTCTCTAGTTCAGCATTTACCTTTTCTCTGATTGAGGCTAAATCCCTCGGATTCTGATAATCAGCCCAATGAGGTGCAAGTTTGCAATCCAAATAGTTTCTGACAGCTTCTGCAGAATTCTTGCCATTCAGAATCTTCATTCCGTACCACATCTCAGCTTCTTGGATCGAACCACCATGGTTGATCTGGACAAGTCCATCACTATCCATGAACAGATTCTCTCTTTGAAGAGGAGTCATCAGTTTCCTCATCTGTTCAAATTGGACTCTGTCAGGTCTTGACATACCACTCTTCATCCAATCAGTGAATGAAAAGGATGAAGGCTTTTTCTTTGAGCTTCTAGGAGGAGGAGGTGGGGGTCTGGTGCCTGTAGCAGCTAGCCTTTTCTTTCTAGTTGCATCAAAATAAGTTGTAGGATCAACAGGGGATGGTTCTCTGATAGAAAGAGCTCTGGTGCTGGGTCCTTCTTCTTCTCTGGTATCTTCCCCCTTTTTGGCATCACAAAGATCACCAAGGAGAAGTTCAATTTTTGAGAACTCAGAGGCTTGAGCATCTCTGATTTCATCCAGTGTCTCTGGCAGAGTTTGAGTGACAGAGGCAAGTCCTTCTATCAGGCTTTGTTGCTTGTCTACTGCAGATTGAAGATCCCTGGTGCTGACCTCTAGGAGCACCATCTTCTGGTACCTTTCTTTGTCAGATTTGAGAAGAGCTAGGCCTTGCTCTTGATGTTCCTTGCAGAGGGAGTGTAAGATGTTGAGTTTCTGGGAGGAACTATCAGCAGATTTCTGAAGAATGTGAACAGATTCTGAGATCTTGTTGATTGTCTGGTTCTGGGAAAGCAGAGCTTGAGAGTGAGAGTGGAGAACAGAGTTGAGACCACTAACATCTCTGGAGACAGAATCAATCCTCGAGGTAGACGAATGCATGAAGTTGTGCAGATTCTCTGTTAGTGCAATAACTTTATCTGACAGATGTTGAAATCCTATAGTGATTTGCAGATTGGTATGGGTGAGTTCTTCATGTTGTTTGTCATTTAATTCAATAATCTTGCTCAGATCATGAACCAATATACCACCAAATGCTTCAGCAGATTTCACAAACTGGTTGAAGGGGATTTGGGGTTCTTCAGGTGTAAATCCAGGCATTTCCAATCCTCTGCCTTTTGGTAATGGAGGAGCTCTGTTGGATGGTGGAGGGGAAGGAACTCTGGGGGGTGTCCTTCTCCTTTTGGAGGTTTCATCAGCAGCAATGGAGGAGGTGAGGAATCCATCATTGTCACTAGATGAGGAGGGAACCCTGAAGATAGGTTTCTTCTTTGGTGTAGAGGCTGCAGAGTGATGTGAGGATATCTGAGGTGAGGCAGATTTGGATGTTGGTAAGGGGTTCTGAGGAGGTAAGTTCTGGGGAAAAGGAATTACGGGTTGAGGAGTAGGTTGGTGTGAGGGAGATGGAGGGGGTGAAGGTGATCGATTTCTGGTAAATGAGGGTTGTTTGCAGGGTGAAGAGGGTCTGGAGTTGGGTTTCTGGTAAGATGGTGTTCTGGTGGAGGGTGAGGTTTTCTGTTCTGGTGAAGGGGTTTTCTGGTGAGGTGGGGATAAAGGTTTAGATGGAGATTTAGAGGGTGAAGGTTGAGGAATGGGAGATTTGGGAGGGGAAGGAGGAGGTGAAGGAATTACCTCAAGAACAAACTCAGAGTACACGGATTCTCTCCACTCCTTGATCAGCTTTTCCATGGTAATAGCAATGTCGTTTGCCGTTGATGGTTCTCCTTCCTCAAGAGCACTATGGCGGAATTTGATCATTGATTCTTTTCTCTTCTTCTCCATCAGCCAAGTATCAAATGCTTCCATTTCTTCTTCTTCCAGGGCTTTGACATGCCTTTCTGGAGAAAGGTCAGATGTTGGAGCTTTACCTTGATATCTGTCTTTCTTCTTTTGTAGGACAGAAATCAGAAAGGTAAGATTGAAGCATTTTGACACATCATCTGTGCCTACCCAGTGAAGAACAGCAGCTTCTTCTTCTTCATAGGCATCAAAAGTATTGGATGATTTGTTGAAGAGGTCCCATTCTCCATCTTCTCCAAGCTAGGACTCTGTCAAACTGCTTTTGCAGAATGATGTTGAAGTCGGTTTCTTGGTCCATCTCTGGTGAGGCTTCATGCTCTGGTGAGAGAGCAGAGTTTGGCAACTCTGGTGCAGATTCTGGGTAAGTCTCTGGTAGAGTGCCAGATTCTGGTGCAAGTTCCCCCTGAACTGCTGAATCCTTGGCAGGTGAGATTACTTTAGTCTTCCTCTTCTTCTGCCTTGGTTGAGTGGTTGAGTTGTCAGAGTCCCCACTCTGCACAACCAACTTTCTTCTTCTCTTCTGCTTCTGTTTTCTGGCAGCAGATTTCCTGGTTGCCTTTGGGGAGGGCAACTCTGGTGCAACCTCTTTAGCTGTTTCCTCCTCTGGTAGTGACAGATTGTCACTTTTCTTCTTCTGTCTGACTTCCCTTACAACCTGTGACTGCTCAGGTTGTTTGGGCTTTTTGGTAACTTTCTTGGCAGCAGGTTTGGCCTTAGCAGCCTGTTCTTCCCTTTTCTTCTCCAGCCTTTCCTCTCTCTTAAGCTCAGAAGAGATGGCAATATTGAATTTTGGTGAGGGTGTAAGAAAGATAGTCTTGGAGTGATCATCTGGGATGGGATCCCTGAGTTGAACTCCTTTGGCAGCGAGAATGGCAGAGATGAGAAGGCGATGTCCCATCTTGGTTGAGAAAAGACCTGTTTCAGAGTCTTTCTTCTTGATGAATTCAGTTAGAGAGCCAAAAGTTACCTCGCCCCAATTGATATTCATGCCATGGTGAACTGCAAAGATTGCCTTGGCATTGCTTGTGTTCATCTCATCAGTTGAAGCAGTTTTGCACCACAAGCACCGGTGCAGAATGCTGACAAGCTTCTCAAAGTCTTTCTTCAGTAGAAATTTCTTCATGTAGAGTTTATCTAGTCCGGCAGCCTCCGAACGACAGTATGTCTGAACAAAGCCTTCAGTGGAGACTTCCACTGAGTCAAGAGCAATAAGATTGTTGGCTTTCGGGTCTTGGGAGTCAAGTTGAACTCCAAAGAATTCATTAAGTGCATCTGCATTCAAGAAGATGCGTTGACCCTGTACTGAGGAATGAACTCCGGTCTTGGAGATGGTGGCGTTGAGATAGAACTCAGCCACATCCTTGATGCTGAAGTGCTCATAGGGATGAGCAACAACCTTAGACAGTTGTGAATCAGTCATCCCTTGGATGATCTTGGTCATCCTCTTCTGGTTTTCTGCCAGGAGGGGTAGGGATGACATGTCAACCTTCATGCCTGAGACAACGTTGGCGATGAGAGTTTTTGCTTCTTCCTTAGAAAGGTCGTTGATGCTCAGGAAGTTCATTCTGAGTGACGATTAAGAAAAGTTCTGGGGATTGGAAAATTTTTTAGGATCTGAAAGCTTTGAATGCTAGAGCAGTTTAAGAGAGATGAAGTTGCAGTAGGGATTTGGGTCGAAGACGGTGGATATAAAGGGGTTAGGAATAGTGGACGTTTGGTATATTGGCAGTTTCGAGGCAGCATTTAATGAAATGCGGGCGGAAAACGTTTCCGTTAGAAGAGTAACGATCAGGGGTATTTTGGTAAAAGACCGTTTCAGTTAATTAGGTCTTGCCCGTACCTCGTAATATTGCTAAGTCCACATCCGTATCTGTTGTCTTTCGGTTGAGGAACTCTGGTCAGAGAAGGGGAGGTTCTCTGATGTGAGATTCTGATGATCAGAGATATAGGTTCTCTGATCCGAGTTTCTGGTGCGGAAGAAAGTAGTTCTGGTTCAGTGAATCTCTGGTTCAGGCATCTCTGGGAAGGTCATCCATCATTCCCAGTTCTTCCCTTAGCTTGTTAAACCTTGCCTCAGGTAAAGGCTTGGTTAGAATGTCTGCAAGTTGATCCTTTGTAGGTACATGCTCCATACAGATATGCTTTTTCTCAACATGATCTCTGATGAAGTGATGTCTGATCTCAATGTGCTTTGTCCTGGAGTGAAGAACTGGATTCTGAGTGATAGCAATGGCACTAGTGTTGTCACACAACAGCTTGATCTCCTTGGCTTGAATTCCATAGTCCTTCAGTTGTTGCTTCATCCAGAGTAACTGAGCACAGCAACTCCCAGCTGCAATGTACTCAGCTTCAGCTGTACTGGTTGAGATGGAGTTCTGCTTCTTGCTAAACCAGGAAACAAGCCTTCCTCCTAGCAATTGGCAGTGACCAGAGGTGCTCTTTCTGTCTAGTCTGCAACCTGCAAAATCTGAGTCAGAATAACCAATTAGTTCAAAGTTACCTCCTTTGGGATACCATAAGCCTGCATTTGGGTTTCCTTTGATGTATCTGATGATTCTCTTTGCAGCACTTAGATGGCTTTCCTTGGGCTTTTATTGGTATCTGGCACAGATTACAACAGAGAACGAGATGTCTGGTCTGCTTGCAGTTAGATACAACAGAGATCCTATGATCCCTCTGTATGTTGTTGTATCTACATCCTTTCCTTCATCATCTGGACCAATCCCTTGTGAAGTGTTCATGGGAATCTTTACTGATGATTTGCCTTCCACTCCAAACTTCTTGATCAGATCTCTGGTGTACTTCCCTTGATTGATAAAGATCCCTTCAGGAACTTGTTTGACTTGGAGTCCTAGGAAGTAACTGAGTTCTCCCATCATACTCATTTCAAATTGACTCTGCATCACTTGAGAAAATTTCTTGCACAGTTCTGGATTAGTACTACCAAATATAATGTCATCAACATATATTTGTACTAACAGAATATGATTAGCAACAGAGATTTGAAATAGAGTTTTGTCAACCTTTCCTTTAGTAAACCCATGGTTCACTAGGAAAAGGGACAATGTGTCATACCAGGCTCTGGGAGCTTGCTTAAGACCATAGAGGGCCTTTTTAAGCTTGTAGACACAAGAAGATTGAGTAGGAATGACAAAACCTGGTGGTTGTTCCACATAAACTTCCTCTTCAAGATCTCCATTCAGAAATGCACTCTTGACATCCATCTGGTAGACCTTGATGTTGTTGAAGGCAGCATAGGCTAGGAAGATTCTGATGGCTTCAAGTCTGGCAACTGGTGCAAAGGTCTCATCAAAATCTATTCCTTCTTCTTGGCAGTATCCCTAGGCTACCAGCCTAGCTTTATTCCTTACAATGTTACCGTCTTCATCTGCTTTGTTCTTGAATACCCATTTGGTTCCAATGACATTCTGGTGCTTTGGCCTAGGAACAAGTTCCCATACTTTATTCCTTTCAAACTGAGTAAGCTCTTCTTGAATTGCATTGATCCAGTCTGAGTCTGCAAGAGCTTCTTCAACTGTCATAGGTTCCATCTGAGATATGTAGCAGGTAAGCATTGCTTCTCTCCTTGATGTAGCAGATCTGGTCTGGACTCCACTTCTGATTTGTCCAATTACTTGATTAGGAGGATGATCTCTTAACCAAGTTAAATCAGGTTCAGATAAGGGTTGTCTTGGATTCTCTTGTTCTTCTTCTGATTCTTCATCACTATCCTTGCCTTGTAGGATGGGATTCTGATGATGCATTGGTATGGCAGAGTTAGTTAGCAACTCTGGTATATCCGTCTCTGGTGGATCCAGTTCTGGAGATTCTTCGAGATTCGCTTTCTCCAAGTTTTCAGTTATGCTCTCAACAGAGTTGAGATCATCAAACTTGACATGAATCGATTCTTCAACAAGTAGAGTTCTTTTGTTGAGTATTCTATAGGCTTTACTGGTGCTAGAGTAGCCTAAGAATGTTCCTTCATCAGCTTTTTCTTGAAACACCTTGAGGTGATCCTTCCCATTGTTAAGTATATAGCATTTGCATCCAAATGCATGAAAGTAGCTGATGTTGGGTTTTCGTCCTTTCCATAATTCATAAGGAGTTTTCTGATGAGTCTTGTGAATCATGCTCCTGTTCTGGGTGTAGCATGCAGTATTGATTGCTTCAGCCCAGTATCTGTAGGGTAGACCTTATTCAGCAATCATGGTCCTTGCAGCTTCCTTTCAAGTTCTATTTCTTCTTTCTGCAACTCCATTTTGTTGAGGGGTTCTGGCTGCAGAGAGTTGATGCATTGTACCATTCTGGTCACAGAAATCCTGTATGACCTTGTTGACGAACTCTGTTCCTCTGTCTGATCTGATGGCTTTGACTTTCTGATTTTGCTCATTCTGTAATAGCTTTAGCAGAGATGGCAGTTTCTGCAGAGTTTCATTTTTCTTGGTCAGAAAGATAGTCCATGTGAATCTGGAGTAGTCATCCACCATGACTAAGGTGTATCTTTTTCCACCAACACTTGGAGTTTCCACTGGTCCAAATAAATCCATGTGGATTAGATTCAGAGGACCAGTAGATAGGTTTCCAGCAATGGGTCTGAATGAGTTCTTCACTTGTTTTCCTTTCTGGCATGCACTGCACAAGTTCTCCTTTTTGTATACAAGGTTGGGTAGACCTTCAACAATGTGATCCCTTGCCAGTTTGTTGATTGTTTTGAAATTCAAGTGGCTCAGTTTCTTGTGCCATTCCCAACTGAGTTTTGAATCTCCTTTGGCTATCAGGCAAATTCCATCTTTTGCGGTTGACCAATCAATTACATAGATGTTTTTCTTCCTTGTTGCTGTTAGAACCACTTCTTTAGTTGTCTCATGCTTGACAGAGCATCCTTCTTTGGAGAATTCAACTGTGTAGCCTTTGTCACAGAATTGGCTAGCACTCAGCAAGTTGAATTTCAGTCCTTTGACATAGGAGATATCATCTATGATTATCTGGTTCTTTATCAGCTTCCCTCTTCCTTTTGTCTGGCCATCTTTATCATTACCTCCAAAGGTAACTCTAGGCCCTTTGACTTTCTGGAACTCTGTTAGGCAACTCTTGTCACCTGTCATGTGCCTGGAGCATCCACTATCAATGTACCAATCTTGCTCAGAGATGGCTCCAGCACACAGTTCCTACAAAATTAAAAGGAAGATTTAGGTACCCAAGCAATGTTGGGTCCTAGGGGGTTATGCAGTCTTGGCAGCCGGTACCACTTTGGTCTCATCAAGTGAAACCTTGGTGGGTGGTACCCATTGTCCACCTGGTAGTCATAGTAAACGGAAGTGTGATTCACTTTGGGCAGATGCTTGTGAGGATCATGCTTCCGGTTTACATACTTCTGCATAGCCTTTTTAGTTGGGTAGAAGTCCCATATACTATCAAGATCAGAGGGGCGATTAACTTTGGGCTTCTTAAGTTGACCAGCCAACCTTTTCTGCCTAAAGTTAACTTTCTCTTGATATCTGCCTTTCTGGTGATCATTTCTGACATGATTATCATGAGTTTGTCTGTTATGGTTTTGTCTTTGATTTTTGGTGTTCTGAAAATCTTTCCTGTTGTTAGGTCTTCTGCCAGGTTCATTAACTTTTAAAATGGGTTTCTGTTGAACCTTTATCTTTTCCTTTTCTGGTCTGACATTCTCATGAATAACCTTGGTGCCAGATACACCAGCTTGACAAATGGGGCTAGAAATCAGTGACACTATGACCTTGTCTGCCTTAGCAACTCTGGTGCTAGGCATTACAGAAGGCTCACCTGATTCTGTTGAGCCATAACCAAGACCAAAACCAGTGCCAATTTGTTGGTCAAGTACAATCTTTTCCATGGAAGACTGGGCCTTCTGGTAAGCTTTGTACTTAATCTCAAGAGGCTCTATCTCTCTTATTCTCTTTAGAAGAGAAACATTTTCAGCTTCCAGCTGATCTCTTTCCTTAATTAGAAGATTGATTTTGATCTCAACCTCCTTTCTTAAGTCAAGGATTTCAACCTTAAGCTTACTGTTTTCTTCTTTAACAGAAGAATAAGTGGTTTGTATGGCTTGAAACTCTTCCCAAAATTATGACATTGAATCAGAATCAAAGGCTCTGCCTACCGAAGAAAAACTAGAGTTGGAAGTAGAAGATACCTCATCATCAGATTGATCCATAAGGCATAGGTCTTCAGTTTCTGTGTCCAGGCAACAGAATGCTTCATCAGATTCTGATTCCAAGCTGGACTCTGTCTCAGAGAGGGGGTCCTTCTCTGGTTGTTCAGTGATGAGTGCTTTCCTTCTTCGGTGCTCGTATTTCTTTTCTCCTTCCTGGCCTTGCCTTTTGGAGACTATGGGGTGTGGACAATTGACTTTGAAGTGCCCTGGTTGTCTGCAGTTGTAGCAGAGAAGCTCTCCACTACTTTCTGATGGTTTGGACTTCTGGTGTGGCTTTCTGCTAGAGTGTGGACTTCTGCTATCCTTCGGCTTTAAGAATTTCCTGAACTTCCTAGCAAAAGCCGCCATATACTCGTCAGTTAAAAGAATAGAAGGGTCAAAATTATTTACCTGAGAGGTGCTGGCAGTGAGGGCAGTAGTTGTTCTGTCCTCAACTTCTTCTTTCTCCTCTTCATTCATCTCAAACTCATAGGATTTGAGATCAGAGATGAGTTTCTCAGTGTTGTAGGTTCTGAGATCCTTGCTATCTCTCATGGCAGTGACCTTCATCTTCCATGGTGAAGGTAGACCTCTGAGAACCTTCAAGTTGATCTCTTTGGGAGTAAGTTCCTTCCCAAGTTCTGATATCTCAGCAATGAGGGTGAGCAAGCGTGCATACATCTCAGTTATGCATTCTTTAGGTAGAAGTTTCAAGTCTTCAAACTTCTTCATGGCAATAGTGAGTTTGTTGTCCTTTTCTTGCTCATCTCCAGCTCCTATCAGGGTGAGAGTATCCCAGATTTCCTTGGCAGATTTGCACTTCTTGATCCTTGTGAAGTACTTGTCATCAATGGCCTTGTAGAGGATATCCTTGGCAATGTTGTCAAGGTTGTACTTTCTCCTTTCTTCATTAGACCATTCATGGCGCAGTTTGGTGATCATCTGGGGTTGACCACTACCAGTGATGTATTCAGGGTTGACCTTGGTGAACTCTGTGAAAGGTCGTGCATCAAGAACTTCCCACATTTCGTCATGGAGTGCGCAGAGGTGAGCTTTCATGCGGATCCTCCAGTCATCAAACTTTGTTACTGAGAACATAAGATTCTTTGAAAGAGTGTTATCCATAATATGAGATTAAAGAGGCTAAAACAAGTGGATCTCTTGTTTAGTAAGTAACCTAAAAGATTACAAGAACAAGGAGGCTCTGATACCACTTGTTGGTCCCGTTTGTAATGGGAACAGTCTAGAGGGGGGGGGGGGTGAATAGACTGTTCAGGAATTTAAACTTTTCTCTTAGTCAAGTCTGACTTATCAGAGATGGTCAAAGTCTGGTGACAGAGATGGTCAAGTTCTGATGGCAGAACTAGACCAGGCAGCGGATAAGTTTCTGTCCGGGTAGCCTCTAGAAGAAAGCTAAGGCAAGGTGCCTTTCTGATAACTCTGAAGGAAGATCTGCTGGACACAGAGTCCAACCTTAAGAGTTAGTCAGTAGAATCTTAAGTGCAGGAATTAAAAGCTTAAAGTAAATGACACCGGGTTTTTATAGTGGTTCAAGGAACAACTTGTTCCTCTAGTCCACTGTTCCACTAAGCTTGCAAAAACAATAGTTTACAACGCCTTAGTCCCTAGAGCTTAAGAAGCACTCCTCGTCTTCTTCAAGTCTAGTTGCCACTCGGGATGCAGTCCTGCTTCCTGATGGCTGGTCTCGTTTCACTGAGTTTCTTGAAGTATCCCCACTTCACTTACTCCAGCTAGTTTGAGACGTCCCTTCTTTTTCAAGAAGTCTTTGATATAAAATCAGTTTTCTCCAACGTTGCTTCTTCACAAAAGATGAGTATATGAAGCTCTCGAAGTGTTGAAGAACTGAGTAACTTTGCCTTTTGCTAGTTGGATGAAGGATAGGAAAGTTTATCTTCCAACTGTGGCCTTTTCTTGTTAGGAATGGAGTTTGAATCTCAAGAAGGCTTTTAGTAAGTTCGTTCGGCAGATATTGTGGCAAAAGTTATTTTTCTTAGTTCTTCAGAGTGTATCTTTTATACTGGGAGCAGTCTTCCCGTTGGAGTGTAGAAGACAGCTTCATTAAATGCATGTACTGTTGACTTGACCGTTTGGTCCTCCGACTTGCTATTTTGGGGGCGTAAAGATACTCGCATGGTCGATCATCAGCTTTAAATATCTCTTCGTACGTACAGCATTAAGTGTGCATTTAATGCGTGTACAGTGCCATGCTTCCGTTGAAAGGTTTGTAACCGTTAGGGGATTTCCCGTTAGTTTAACGACCGGTTGAAGGGCTTCCGGAATCTGGTGGATTTAGCAGAGTCTGAAGAGGTTCTCTGGTCCAATCTCTGAAGTCCGTCTCTGTTGCCAACTCTGGTATCTTCCTGATAACCAGTTTCTGATGGCTTCTCTGGTGAGCAACTCTGGGAGCAACTCTGGTAGAGGCAAGATGGAACTCTGGCAGGCAGACTAAGCTAAAACTTACAAAAGAAATTCTAATACACAATTTCTAATGGGGTACTTTCAAATTCTAATAAACCTAGCATCATCAAAATCTAAATACATTTATTCCTTACAACTTCTACCAGGTAGGTGAGAAAATCCGGTCCGAAGGATTTTTCAATTCTAGCACGTTTGCTACGTCTGGGTTCGGGTTCTTCTCCGGATCCCTCGCTAGTATTTTCCATAGCTACGTCAAATGTTCGTTTTGACGTGCTAGGCCCTTCGTTGGACTTGCATGGAAATACATCTTCAAAGAATGAAGCATTCCTTGATTCAATTATTGTGTTTTATGTACATTCGTGTTGGAGATATTTTATTGTGAATCAAGTTGGTCATAGATTAGCTTTATATTTAATCCTTGTATTTAAATAGTGCATAAATTAGATAAAAATAAGGCCAAGTGTTAGGCCCATTTAAACAGGCCAAAAGCCTGGTACGCCTAACCTAAACCTCGCCTATAAAAAGGGAGCCGAGGTTTAAGAAAAGGTTGAACGTCGTACTTATTATTCATATCCTTACGCTTATATCATTCTGCTGTACGTTCCACGGTTTATCAAAGAAGGTTTTACGGTGATTCATTCTGTGTTCATCTTTACGTTTAATCTTCCTTTGTTAGATCGATTATTCATTGTTGTTAAAGAAACAGGGACTAACAATTGGTATCAGAGCCGATCGAGAACGATCAGAAGAACTCCTGCAGAATACTCTGTTTTTGTTAACGTAGTTCATTCTGTCGATTTTTTGCTCTGTAATTTTTTTTCTTGTTCAAAAGTTGTAAAAGTTACACCTTTGGAATCGCCGTTTCAAAGCGATCAAATGGTATACTTCAGTTTGTGTTTTACGCAATTTTTGATTTCGAGATATCTCGAGCTAGGCATCTCGACATCCTACTTCTTCACAGGTTCTGCTACGTTTTTCGAGCTGAAAACTTTACCAGAAGATCTCGACATTCAACTCTACAGGAAACTATCTTCAGATTTTGATTATCTGATTTTTACAGGTTGAAAGATTTCGACATTGAGGATTTCGACATCTAGGATTTCGAAATCTTGATTTCGAGAAAAGGTTTCGACATCTGGTCTCGACATTTGACTCATCAGATTAAGATTTCGAGAGATTAACTTCTCGACATTTCAAATCTCGAGATCAGCATCTCGAAATTTGAAATCTCGAGATCCCAAATCTCGAGATCCTTAATCTCGAGCCCAAATCTCGATACCGGGCCTCCTTTATCGAAATCTGAGATTTCGATATTCAGATCTCGACATCTGATTTTTCGAGATTCTGCCTCTGAAAATCTTTTGATCAATTTTCTCGAACGGTCAGTTTAGTACAGCAATGGGTTCAGAATACAATGCACAAGGGAACAGCAGTACCCCTCCTAGCCTCAGGAAGGGAGAATACCAAATGTGGAGGAACAGATTTCTAAACTTCCTCGAGCACAAAGAAAACTCTTCTGCAATGCTCGAATCTTTGCTTGAAGGACCAGCTGAACTCTTGATTTCAGTTGGTGGAGATCCAGAGAACAATCCTCCTATTTTTCCAGAAATAAGGAGAAAAGTGCCATCTGAATACACAGAAGCCGACAAGCTCAGACTTCGTGGTGATCTTATGGCCAAAACGTACCTCCTTCAAGCAATACCAAACGAAGTTTATGTTCTCATAGATAGCATGCAGACAGCTAAGGAGATGTGGGATGAAATTGAGAAGCTGCTACAAGGCACAAGCATCAGCCTCAAAACAAAGAAGACTACGATTCTCATCGCTTATGACTCCTTCAAAGCAGGTCCAGGAGAACCATTGAATGAGACTTACAACAGACTTGTTCAACTGGTAAATGAGCTCAGAAAGATCAAAGTATTCAGGTCCAATCTGGAACTGAATATTAGATTTTTATCTAGCCTACATCCTGCATGGGAAAAGACAGTGAAGGATGTCAGATCTCGGATAGATTTGGACGAAATTGACCTTTGCACACTCTATGAACATCTGAAGCAATTCGTCAACGAGGTTGCCTGCGCTGAGGATCATCACACCACAAACCCCTTAGCTCTTGTAATGGATGCTCAGCCTAGAAGGACAACCACTTCACTAAAGAAGAAAAAGAAGAAGGTGGTGGTTGAATCAGATGATGATGAGAGTGACAATGACAAATCTGATCTAGAGGCTGAGCTAGCAGACTTACCGAAGAAGATGGCAATGCTGGCCAAAAGATTTGCAAAGAAGAACACTTCCTCCAACAGGCTGAGAACTTCCTCCTCAAACTACAAACAGAAGAATCATGATCAAGGATCTTCTAGGAAGGCATCATCAGCAGAAGAAGCACCTAAATGCTATAATTGCGGCAAGCCTGGACATGTGATCAAAGACTGCCGCCTCCCAAAGAAGAAAGATGCTAACTTCTACAAGCAGAAGATGCTGTGGAATAAGCAGAAAATGTTGATGGTGCAGAAAGAAGAAGAAACCTCTGCCATGATTGCTGAAAATGAGAACTGGGCAGAAGATTCTTCTGAGGAGGAGGAAGAGGAAGACAACTATGCTCTTATGGCAAATGTGGAGGGAGATGAAATAAAGGGTAATGCTGCGATCCCAGAAAGCAAGTGCTCAACAAGCTCTGTAAGTACCTCCCATACTTCTTTAAATAATCAAATGCAGTCCTTACTTGAAAAGGATAATCTAATCAAAGAACTAAAGGAGAGACTAGACAATAATCATAGAGTTCTGAAACAGAATCTAGACCAAAAGTCTTCCTTAAGTATTCAACTTGAAATTGCAAAAGATCAAGTCAAAAAGGTGTCTTCAGATTTTGAAAGCTTTGAACTTAAGATAGCTGAATTAACTAAGAAATTTGAGGACAGTGAACGGGAAAAAAGCACAGCAAAGGCTGAATGCGATTTTTTGCATAACAAAAGAAGAACGCTTTTAAATAAAGTAAAAGAACTAGAAGATCTAGCTGCTAGAAGAGGTCAATCTGAACAAACTGTTTTTCTGCTTAACAACAAACAAAAGGATGACCGATTCTACAATGCTAAAACAGGTCTGGGCATAACAAACCCACGTAATCTTAAGAAAGTTAATTGCCTTCAATTCTATAACAAAGATTACATGGGACTAGGGTTTGGCGAGAAAATGTATTTTCGAAGTGATGAAGATTATGCTGAAGCAGAAGAAGAAAAGAGAGAGAAACCAAAACCTGCGATTTCTTGTGATTATCCCTCTGTAAATGAAAAACAACTTTCAGAAGAAAAACCGACTTCCTGCTTTAGTGAATGCCTAGACCCCTATGCTAAAGATATTCCTCACATAGGACATCCTCTAGATCCTCCTCCAAGAGTTGGTATTGCTAAAACTGGTGAGGAACCATGTATTTTTCCCATGGCTCAAAAGCTCAAAAATCTACAAAAAACTCTTGATAACGAGAGAGAGAGATTTGAAACTGAAAAAAAAGGTTTTGAGCGCAACTGGCAGGAACTTCTTCAAAAATTTAATGATTTGAGTGAGCAGTTTCATGCTAAAACAGATCCTCCTACGACCAAGCCTGACAGCTCACACACCTCACATGAGAAAAACAATGCTTTTAAAGGTTCGTCCACTCATCTCTCTTCTCCTTTGTTTACAGGGAATGAAGTGAATAAGGAAGGAGAAGAGAAGAATGAGTGGAGGAAAAAGAGGAAGGAAATCGCAGATGGCAAAAAGAAAGTTTTTGAGAAAAGTGCCAGCCCTAGATCTAGTTCAATATTTTACTCAAAAGTTAATTGTAATTCTGTCTCTACAAAGCAAACTTCTAAAAGTTCAGTCTTGAGTCCCAAGCTGAATATTTCTGAGACATCTTCTAGACAAAGTTCTATTTATAATACAAGTGTTGCTTATGGTTATTCTGTTCCAGATCCCCATAATTATGAATGTGATATGAATGTTGTTAAATCTAAGCCTTCCAGAAAGCTTAAACCTGAAAAAGAAACCAAGAAAGGAACTTCTAAGGGAACGTTTTGTATTCCAGATATGAAATATGCCCTTAGAGTTCATTCCAGGAAACATGTTAATCGGCTTTCTAAGGAGGAGATTTTTAAAACCAAACTCAAGAAACAACCGTTCAATCACAAAGCACCTGTCTACTCTCCTCCTGAACCTAAAACAAAAAGATGGGTCCCCAAGATAAGACCCTTCAAAACTGTAACTGAAAGGTGGGTCCCAGAGATGAGACCTACCAAACCTGAATCGAATAGGTGGGTCCACAAACGCAGACCCATCCAAACTAAAACTGAAAGGTGGGTTCCCAATCGTAGACCCATCGTAACTGAAACTGACAGGTGGAGTCCAAATCGAAGACCCATCATAACTGCAACTGAAAGGTGGGTCCCCAAACTTAGACCCACACGGACTAAAATGGAAAGGTGGGTTCACAACATCAGACCCACCAAAATGGAAAGTGCTAGGTGGACCCCAAAAACCAGACACACTGCAAAAGCAGATCTGGCAATTGGAAAGCCCATCGAAGATAGATCTTTTGTTGAAAGAGCAGCTGACCTTGGATCACTGCTCAAAGCAAGTTTTAAAAAGGTGTTTCTTGATAATAAGGAAGGACCCACTCCAAGTTGGGTACCTAATCCTTTTTGATTGTTTTGCAGGACAGTCATGTGTGGCACTTGGACTCAGGATGCTCAACCCACATGACCGGAATAAAGCACCTTTTGAGCAACTACACCAACTGCTATGGAGGAAATGTCAGATTCGGGAATGACGCCTCATCTCCTATCCTTGGGTATGGGGACGTCATCTGTGCCAGCGTTACAATAAAAGATGTCTCATTCGTCAAAGGGCTCAAACACAATTTACTGAGCATTGGACAATTCTGTGACAGCGGGATGGAAGTGAGGTTCTTTGCAAAACAATGCTGTGTTCTTGACAGCACAGGGAATACATTATTAACGTGTTACAGAACATCAAATCTGTACACTATTAATCTGAAAAGCGTCCAATCCACCACTTCCATCTGTCTGCTGTCCAAAGCTTCAACTGAACAGAACAAGCTATGGCACAGACGTCTCTCCCATCTGAACTTCAAACATCTATCAACCTTGTCCTCCAAGAAACTTGTCAAGGGGCTTCCTCAGCTAAAGTCTTCCGCTGAAAATCATTGTATACCTGCAAAATGGGCAAAATGACGCGAAGCTCCCACAAGTCAAAATCTGAACCTTCATCTACTCATCAGTTGCAGCTAATACACATGGATCTGTGTGGACCTATGAGAGTTCAAAGCATCAACGGTCGCAAATACACTCTGGTGATCGTTGATGACTTCTCTAGGTATACATGGACAAAATTTCTACGATCAAAAGACGAAGCTGCGGAAAACATTATGACCTTTATCAGAACGATCCAGAAACTGCTACAGCACAGTGTTCGAATTTTCAGAACTGACAATGGTACCGAGTTCAAAAATCAGACTCTCACTGAGTTCTATGAATCACTCGGTATCACTCAGCAATTTGCAGCAGCTAAAACTCCCCAGCAGAATGGAGTTGTTGAGAGAAAGAACAGAACCCTTGTTGAAGCAGCACGGACCATGTTAATCCAATCAAGACTGCCTCACTTCATGTGGGCAGAGGCAATCAATACCGCGTGCTTCACTCAGAACAGAACCTTCATCCACAAGCGCTTCGATAAGACTCCATATGAGATCCTATTCAACAAAACTCCTGATATTTCTTTCCTCAAGGTTTTTGGCTGCAAGTGCTTCATACTCAATGATCGAACAGAGAGAAGTAAGCTGGATCCCAAAGCCAGAGAAGACGTGTTCATTGGCTACTCACTGCAATCCAAAGCTTACAGAGTCTATCTCAGAGACAAGCGGACTGTCATCGAGAGTGTAAACGTTACATTCTATGAAATGGCAGACTTTGCTATTGAACATCTCCAGACCGATCCATCCACTGCTGTACCAGTAGTTTCTGATAAAGCTGAACCAAACACCGAACACGACGATGTGATTCTCGACTCTCTCTTCAGAAACTTTTACGAGAACTCACAATCTCCACCTCCTGCATACACTCCAGAGTCAACATCAACTCCAACAGCAGAGATTCCGCTCCTCACAGGACCAGATGCAGTACCATCCACACCCTCAACCCCTCAAACCAATCCCAGAGGTGTGGATGATCACGGCTTTGCCATAAGCCCGGAATCATCTCCACTACACACCACAGCTGCCCCAGAGCCTACAAATTCATATCAGGACTCAGATCAACCAATAATTACTCCAACTCCTCTAGCTCATGAGAGGAAGTGGACAAAAGCACATCCTGTTGAACAGATAATAGGTGATCCAAGTCAAGGTGTGCGAACGAGATCAGCAACAACAAATGAATGTCACTATGTATGCTTTCTAAGCAAGAATGAACCGTCCAAAGTCTCAGAGGCACTCGCTGATCCAGATTGGGTGATTGCAATGCAAGATGAGCTCCATCAATTTGACAGACTAGATGTATGGACACTCGTACCTAAACCCCCTCAGAAAACCATCATTGGTACAAAATGGGTGTTCAAGAACAAGAAGGACGAAGAAGGCATAGTGATAAGGAACAAGGCACGACTGGTCGCTAAAGGATATAATCAGCAAGAGGGCATAGACTATGATGAAACATTTGCACCCGTAGCAAGAATTGAAGCAATCCGCCTTTTTCTTGCTTACGCGGCCCACAAGAACTTTACTGTCTTTCAAATGGACGTCAAGACTGCCTTTCTGAATGGAGTCTTGGAAGAAGAAGTCTATGTCGCTCAGCCCGAAGGATTCGTAGATCCCAGATATCCCGACCATGTGTACAAGTTAAAGAAAGCTCTATATGGGTTAAAACAGGCACCAAGATCTTGGTATGATGCATTAACCGAATTTCTGGTTGACTCAGGTTTCTCAAAAGGGAAGATTGATACCACACTTTTCATCAAGCGACAGAAGTCTGACATCATCCTGATTCAGATCTATGTTGATGACATTATCTTCGCCTCCTCAAATCCACGCCTGTGCAAACACTTTGAGAAACTGATGAAAACCAAGTTCGAGATGAGCATGATGGGAGAACTGAATTTCTTTCTAGGCCTGCAAGTAAGACAACTCTCTGACGGCATTTTCATCAATCAGTCAAAGTATATTCTGGAAATGCTTAAGAGATTCAACATTGATGGCAAATCTTCCATGACGACCCCCATGTCCCCAACCAACAAACTGGACTCAGACCCCTCCGGGAAGCCAGTTGATGCTACAAACTACAGGGCTATCATTGGATCTTTGCTATATCTCACATCAAGCAGGCTTGACATTGTCTTCTCCACATGCTTATGTGCACGCTTTCAGGCAAATCCGAAGGAATCCCATCTGACCGCTGTTCGAAGAATTCTGAGATATCTCAAAGGCACTGTGAATCTAGGTCTTTGGTATCCCAAGCACTCAGGTTTTGACCTAGTCGGATATTCGGATGCTGACTTTGCTGGTTGCCGGATGGACCGCAAAAGCACATCGGGGGCAGTCCAATTCTTGGGCGATAAGTTAGTCTGCTGGTCTTCCAAGAAACAGAACTGTGTGTCAACATCTACGGCCGAGGCAGAATACGTCGCGGCTGCTAGCTGTTGTTCACAAATATTATGGATGAAGACCCAGCTAAAGGACTACGGTTACACACTCCGCCATATCCCGATCTACAGTGACTCTCAAAGCGCCATAGCCATCACCAGCAACCCGGTTCATCACTCCCGCACCAAACACATCGATCTGCGCTATCATTTCATCAAGGATCATGTGGAGAAAGGAGACATTGACATGTATTTTGTAAGCTCAGAGCTTCAACTAGCTGACTTGTTCACTAAGGCATTGGATGAAAAACGATTCCAGTTCCTAGTCTCCAAGTTGGGCATGTTGAACCTCGAGCCCGCTTAATTATGTCTTCACTGATCTAAAAAGTGTGTGTGTGGGGGGGATTTGTAAATAGTGTGTGTGAGTTGCATGTATTGAGGGGGAGAAAACCAGAAAAATAACAAAAAATAGTGTGTGTGCGTTGCATGTGTTGAGGGGGAGAAAACCAGGAAAATAACAAAAAATAGTGTGTGTGTGTTGCATGTGTTGAGTGGGTGGAAAATCAAAAAGAACAAAAATAGTGTGTGTGCGTTGCATCTGTACATATTGTTCGTTGCGTTTTTGGAGGGGGAGAAAATTTTCACTGTTTGAGGGGGAGCTAATTTTCACTATTTAAAGGGGAGCTCAATTTTTTCACTGAGTTTTGGGCCTCAAATTTTTAAACTGATATTTCGAAAAAGGGCCTAATCTTCTCGCGTATAAAAGCCTCGCGAAAGCCCTTCTCCCTCTTTCATTCTGATTTTCTCAAAGGCCAAAAGTTTTCGCAAAAGCAGAGCTCTCAAACCTTCCGTCTTCTTCCCAACCTTCGATCTCGCAATCTCCCTCTCTCTTTCTCGACTACCCTTCGAAGGTAGTTAACGTTCCCAATCGCAATCATCCATCTCGAAAACGAAGGATCATCTCGAAAACCTATTTTCTTTTGTTCGTGTTCGAAATCCTAAAAAAGAACGTTTGATTTCGCAAAAACCTTGAACTTTCTCTAAATCAAAATCAAATTAGGTCTTTTCGTTTGAATGTATGTCGAAATCGCTTGCTATTATCTGCTATATCTTTGTTTTTACAGGTGGAAAATCTCTTCGAAATCATCGGTTCATCTTCTCGAAATCGAGATCTCGAGATCTTCATCTCGACATCTTGATCTCGAGATTTGAATCTCGAAATCAAGATCTCGAGATCTTCATCTCGACATCTTGATCTCGAGATTTGAATCTCGAAATCAAGATCTCGAGATCTGCTTCTCGAAATCAAGATCTCGAGATCTGCTTCTCGACATCTTGATCTCGAGATTTGAATCTCGAAATCAAGATCTCGAGATCTGCATCTCAACATCTTGATCTCGATATTTGAATCTCGAAATCAAGATCTCGAGATTTGGATCTCGAAATCATAATCTCGAGATTCAGATCTCGAGATTTGGACTTAAAATTTTTTTCAAAACTCCACCTGCATAAACTTATCTGACAAATAAATCAAACTCTTTCAATCAAATCAAACTGTTGAACTTCATATGCTGACCCCCTGCTTCTACAGTTTAAAATGGCAGGAAACACTACAGCACGGATCGATGATGCCATCTACTCCAAAGGGAAATGGATCAAGGTGCTGGACAACAATTTCCAGCTAGACCTGGCAGTCTTCAAGTGCCAAAATCCAATCATTCCGGCCATAATGAAAGGTCACTATCTCTGGCCTGCACTTCACAACGCCAAACCAGTGCCAGAGATATACCTACAACAGTTCTGGGGGCACATGCACACGGATTCATTGAAAGATCGTTCCAAGATCAAGACCAAGTTGAACGGCATGCGGGTGATTTTGACACCATCCACTCTACGGACTACTCTAGCGCTGCCAGTTCACGATACGTATGATGCACTGCCAACCATCCCCGATCTGCTCAAAGACGTGGCATCCCTTGGCTACACATCACTACTGCCACAACTGTCAAATTTCAACGGTGCATATCTCCGTCACCCGTGGAAAAATCTTTTCGGGCTGGGGAACAAGTGCCTGTCGCCGAAGCATGCCGGGTTTGACAAATGCAACAAGCAGATCCTGCTAATCTTTCATGACATCGCGTTCAACAAAAACTACGACATGGCACAGCTCTTCTTCTCAGAGCTAATGGACCTGGTCAAGGCCAAAGAAAAGAATAGGCCAGGTACCATTCCGTACGCTAGGTGGCTTGGGTTGATCATCAGCGACCTCATGGCTGAGCATTCAACAATCCCAAAACGCAGCTCCGATCCACATTTCAAAGCCCCAAAGCTGCAATACTTCAAAGCGGACAAAAACCCGACCTACGGTCTGAGGATTCCTGGGTTTCTGCTCAACCTTGTGAGATCTTCAAACCCAGCTATTCAGCAATACAAGGAAGCAATCGAGAAGACCGTCCCTGTGGTTCAGCAAAACCCAGCTGGACCTACCCAAGGGACAAAACCGAGTGTTAGTAAGGGTCCTAAGAGAGCCCAAAAGCCACAGAAACCAGTGGCCGGTTTGCCCAATGAAGGGAAGTCTGACGACTCTCTAGAGAAGAGTCAGGCGGCTGAGGGCACCGAGGAAGACGCTGAGGAAACGGCCAGTGAATCGTCTAGTGGAGCCCAAACAAACACTGACGACAAGGCTTCTGAGAGCGTAGGCACGGAGAGTGAAAAATCTGACTCGGATGATGACAATGATGACAACGACAGTGATGATGTGGAGCTCACATATGCCCTTATCAGAAAAGGAAAGCTGCCCGTCGAATCTCCAAAGAAGGGAAGAATCACTGCTGAAGACGCAACACCAATCATAGCTCGCAGACCTCAAGTTTTCACCATAAAAGAAACAGCTAAACCAAGAGCTGATCCGAGCGAGACTAATTGCTCAAAGGATGATTACGACGAGGCAGCTCACTCCATCAAGACATCAATCAACCAGGAAGAAGTTGTCATCCGAGAGACCAGGGCTAAGGTCAAAAATGACAAGGTTGCTAAGACCAAGCCCCAGCCCCGAGCGCAAAAGAGTCTGTTTGATAAGGCAGATGAGCACATCTTTGCGGGCTGCGACTCCTTTATCCAGATAAGCCGAGCCGAATCCCTAAGCACAGGAGCCGATCTTTTCGGTTCCCGAGTAGAAGTCGCAGCATCTGGCTCAACTGCGCATGCACAGCCCTCTCCCAGCCACTCAATTGCCTCTCAAAAGGTTATTGTTTCAAAAGAACGGGACTCAACCCCCTCGCTGGTTCCTTCTGAATCAGTTGAGCATACAATTGACCTATCTCCCGAGGTCAAAACCCCTTCTTCACTCACATCGAGTCTAGGTGTCACATTTCCCACATTTTCTTCCTTTTCTAGGACACCTACACTATTCACAGCACATACAGGTGCACTCACCCTGAACGCAACAACCAGAGCGCAAGCTATGACGGTTGGAAGCCCTGCTACGCCCATAATGATTCCATCATTAAATGCAGGCCACACATCAGCAATCTTCACTGATGCTGTGTCAACAGTTACAACCCCCGTAACTGGTCACCCTACCTTTGAAGACGTAAACGTTCTACTAAATCGCTTCCTAGATTCCACCATTAAACCATGGGTGCAAGATGCAATGACCGCTCTAGCACAGGAATTTAGGACCACCCAAGCGGTTCGGTCTGAACAGACACCACCCCAACCTTCTCCTGAACCGTTCATCTCCCATACACAACCCATATCCTCCACCCCTCTATCCCACCGATCCATCAACCAAATTCATATCCCTTCTATTTCTCGGGGAACCCAGAATACAGAACCAGTATTCTCCCCACACCTGACCACACCCTCCATCGATCTCTCCTCCCTATCCTTTGACACCCTAGCTTCGGCTTTGCTGAATAACCTCTTAAATACCCCAGAAGACGACCTCACGCTTCATCAGCAAGCCATACTAGAAGCTCTTCTTTCCTCACCCGAAACCAAGAGTACTTGCAAGGAGAGTCTTCGTGGTCGCAAACGTTCCCATGAGGACCCCGATGATTCGGATCCTCATGAGGGGGAGAACAAGCGACCTCGATCACTTGAGCAAACTGCTCTACCAAGCCAAACTCCACAGCCAATTCAACCTGAAACCTCAACAAACCAACAGCCACCATCCACAGCCAAACTCTCTAGCGTGGTCGAGCTAGAAATAACATCCCGAGGCGTATCTCCTAGAGATACCAACCGAGGAGGGGATGGAAGTCCTGATGATGATACCACTGGTACATCTTCTCCATCAGACCATCAGTTGGAACCCAGTTCTAAGCTGATGTCAACGGGCAATCCTAGTAAACCCGGTAGTGCTACACAGGAACAATCACCGCCTAAACAAAGAACTCCATACATCTCCCCAGGCAAAGACATCCATGATGCACTGGAAGAGGCGGTGATATACGACAAATGGCCGAGAAAATGGACAGAATGGGATGATCTCCGGGTTGAAGCCGAGCAAGAAGACATGCAAAGAAACTGGTGGCTACGAGAGCTGATCAACAAATGCTCTGAAGATATTATACGGCTCGAGGACGATGAACGCAAGGAAGGGGAGAACTACAAGGAATCCCAGAAAGCTCTTGAATCAGTCGTAAGACAATCAGCGGGAAGACTTCCCAAGACAGAGAAACCCTGGGACAACGTTCGAATCAAAGCCCCCTTCCAAGAAGAAATCAGAGAGCATATCTGGCGTAGACCAGACAAAGTCAAGCCACTGAACGAACTGAAGCTAAGAGGCCTTACACACTTAAAAGGAAAACAGGCTGGAGGTCATCTGCATATGTTGCTGCAAAGGTCAACCGGTACACAGAGAGAACTGATGGAACAAGATCTGAAGTCGAATATTCTCCCGATTCATCAAATTCTACAAGTGAAAGCTGAAGACTATCATGGAGTAACATTCTACACTTTCAGACTTCAACGCACCGATGGGAGCGAATTCACTTGTCAAGAGAACGACTTCATCATGCTGAAACCGGATGACATCTACCAAATGCTCATGGCCTACAGATACCTTCCAGTCAGACAAAACATAGTATACAGCGAAGGCCTCGCAGCTATCAAGAGATTCATGCTTAGACAGATCCGAGTACACTCTTCACATGACCTACAAATGGCTATTGAATGCAATCTGAAGAAGACAAATCTGACAAAGCCAAAACTGTATGGTCCAGAACTTGAAGATTTCCCAGCATACCACATCTTCTTCAAACCGCCAGCAGTCACCTATCTGAACCACAAGAACGAAAAACGTCTAATGGTAGTCAGTGAAATCGAGAAATACTGCGACGCAACACTGAAGATAATCAGAGAGCAGATTCTACAGATGAAGGCAAAGCTGGAAGAAAATCTTCAAGAGGCATCGTCTTATGTTCAAAAAGAACACTCTACTGTAGAGACAATTTTAAAGGCCATTGACGATCGCCTCGAAAAGAGAAATATGCTAAGACAATATGAACATGCACTTGGATTAAGGAAGCACTACTTCAAATCACAGAAGCAATAAGAGAATGACACTTGATCACAAAGGGGGAGATTGTTGGAGATATTTTATTGTGAATCAAGTTGGTCATAGATTAGCTTTATATTTAATCCTTGTATTTAAATAGTGCATAAATTAGATAAAAATAAGGCCAAGTGTTAGGCCCATTTAAACAGGCCAAAAGCCTGGTACGCCTAACCTAAACCTCGCCTATAAAAAGGGAGCCGAGGTTTAAGAAAAGGTTGAACGTCGTACTTATTATTCATAGCCTTACGCTTATATCATTCTGCTGTACGTTCCACGGTTTATCAAAGAAGGTTTTACGGTGATTCATTCTGTGTTCATCTTTACGTTTAATCTTCCTTTGTTAGATCGATTATTCATTGATGTTAAAGAAACAGGGACTAACAATTCGGATTATTCGAATCGTACACTAAAAACCGATAAGCACTACTATTTTGTGCATACCCAAAAAAATACAATCCACCATTTTTGGACCTATTTTTATTTTCTTAGGTGTTGGTACAAGCACCTTAGCAAGACACCCCCACACTTTTAAATATTGATAGGAAGGCTGTCTGCCTTTCCACAACTCGTACGGAGTTTTATCATATTTTTTCCGGGGAACCTTATTTAAAAGGTAATTGCTTGTCAAGATTGCTTCGCCCCACATATTTTTTGGCAAGCCCGAACTTACTAGCATCACGTTCATCATATCTTTCAATGTGCGATTCTTTCATTCGGCAACACCATTTGATTGAGGTGAATAGGGTGCGGTACGTTCGTGTACTATACCCACACTAGCGCAAAAGTCACCAATTGGTGCTTCATACTCACCACCTCGATCACTCCTAACCGTCTTAATCCGTCGATTAAGTTGGTTTTCCACTTCATTCTTATAAAGAATGAATTTATCGATTGCTTCGTGTTTATTTTTTAATAAATAAACGTAGTTATAGCGAGTGCTATCATCGATAAAGGTAATAAAATATTTATTACCGCCACGTGTTTGAATTGATTTAAAATCACAAACGTCACTATGAATTAATTCAAGTGGTTCCGTTTTTCTTTCAACTTATTTGAAAGACGTTTTCGTTAGTTTTGCCTCTACACAAACTTCACATTTGTGCTTCACATCAATTGTGAATTTAGGAATGTGCTCCATGTTAATTAATCTACGTATAGAATTAAAATTAACATGTCCTACTCTACCATGCCACACATTGGAAGATTCAAGCAACTAAGGAGAAGGGATTTTATTATTATTAATAATAATAGTCGTTACATTGAGCTTAAACAGACCATCACATGCATACCCCTTGCCCACATACATTCCCGATTTAGACAAAACTAATTTGTCCGACTCAAAAACCATGCGAAAGCCATGTTTGTTCAACAACGAACCGGAAATCAGGTTTTTGCGTATTTCCGGAACAAACAACACTTGGTTGAGAGTCAGCTCTTTGCCCGAAGTCATCTTCAGGACCATCTTGCCCATGCCTTCAACCGCGGAATGAGCCGAGTTACCCATCCACACTTTCTCACCATTTGATGGCTCAAAAGTTGTCAATAACTCCCGGTTTGAGCAAATGTGCCGGGTTGCACCGGTGTCCAAAAACCACTCCTTGGAATTGGATCCAACGAGGTTGACTTCCGTAACCACAACCGCAAGGATGATGTCTTCATCCTTTTGCCCACCTTGCACCAAATTGACTTGGGAGTCTTTCTTCCGTGGTGCATTGCAATCCGAGGACTTGTGTCCATTTTTATTGCAATTGAAGCATTTTCCGTTGAAATTTGTCTTGGAAACGCCTCCCTTGGGACCGATCTTGCTCTTCCCATTATTTTAATTTTTGGAGCATTTAGCATGCTCCACCATGTTGGCCTTGGCGATGTTAACGATTGGGCGATGTTATACTTGATAGGATTGTTGGGCTATGTCGTGTGTTTCTTTGGGGGGGGGGAATTTTCAAAGGTGGCTTGGGAAGATGTGTGTCTTCCCAAAGATGAGGGAGGGCTGGGTATCAAGGATGCTAGGATTTGGAATCATGCACTCCTCTCTCGGACCCTATGGAATATTCATTCCAAACAGGATACACTTTGGGTCTGATGGGTGCATGGGGTTTATCTCCATGGAAGAGATGTGTGGACCTTCGTGCCACACAATAGAGACTCCCAATTAATGAAAAGGCTGGTCTTTGGGGGTGGGTAGTTAACCCTCATGGTTAGCTATCATACAGAACTTGTTTTTGGAGGCATTCATCCTTGGAATGCCGTAGGGTCTTTTTGTAATGATGTACATATTTTGTACATAAACACTTTGGATATATATATATTTACATGTTATCCAAAAAAAAAAAAATTGAAACCAGCGCCTGAAGACAAGTTTTAGAACTCGGTATGATCTTTCCAACGAGATATTAAACGCTTTCAACGGCACAAAATAGAGCAAGATATGATTGCATCAAATTCTACACGAGTTCGGAGTGAAATCAGAAACATTTGTGAATATATGGTTAATCTGTAACTTTTAATTAATGCATTGTAAATGAATTTGGAAAAATAGCTTTAGAGCTCCGATCTATCTTTCCAACGAGATATAATACGCTCCAAACGGATAAACACACAGCAAGATATGAGTGTCACAAATACTTAGCCTTATCTCTATGATTTAGCGTTTTCAGCGCAAATAGAGCACTTTTAGCATAAATACAGTGTATTTTAGTAATTAGGCAATCATCCCTTGATATTTTGAAACCAGCGCCTGAAGACAAGTTTTAGAACTCGGTCAGATCTTTCCAAAGAGATATTAAACGCTTTCAACGGCACAAATTAGAGCAAGATATGATCGCATCAAATTCTACACGAGTTCGGAGTGAAATCAGAAACATTTGTGAATATATGGTTAATCTGTAACTTTGTATAATGCATTTTAAATGAAGTTGGAACAATATCTTTAGAGCTCCGATCTATCTTTCCAACGAGATATAATAAGCTCCAAACGGATCAACACACAGCAAGATATGAGTGTCACAAATACTTAGTCTTATCTCTATGATTTAGCGTTTTCAGCAAAAATAGAGCACTTTTAGCGTAAATACAGTGTATTTTAGTAATTAGGCAATCATCCCTTGATATTTTGAAACCGGCACCTGAAGACAAGTTTTAGAATTCGGTAAGATAGCTTGAGGCTGTTTTGGGCTGAGGTATCCTTTCTTGGGATGACCCATATGATTTGTTTTGTACTGTACAGCTGTACATAAACACTTTTGGATATATATATTTACAGTTTATCCAAAAAAAAATAGAACTCGGTAAGATCTTTCCAACGAGATATTAAAAGCTTTCAACAGCACAAAATAGATCAAGCTATGATCGCATCAAATTCTACACGAGTTCGGAGTGAAATCAGAAACATTTGTGAATATATGGTTAATCTGTAACTTTTAACTAATTCATTGTAAATGAAGTTGGAACAACAGCTTTAGAGCTCCGATCTATCTTTCGAACGAGATATAATACGCTCCAAATGGATAAACACACAGCAAGATATGAGTGTCACAAATACATAGCCTTATCTCTAAGATTTAGCGTTTTCAGCGAAAATAGAGCACTTTTAGCGTAAATACAGTGTATTTTAGTAATTAGGCAATCATCCCTTGATATTTTGAAACCGGAGCCCGAAGACAAGTTTTAGAACTCGGTAAGATCTTTCAAACGAGATATTAAACGCTTTCAACGGGACAAAATAGAGCAAGATATGATCGCATCAAATTCTACACGAGTTCGGAGTGAAATCAGAGACATTTGTTTATATATGGTTAATCTGTAACTTTTAATTAATGCATTGTAAATGAAGTTGGAACAATAGCTTTAGAGCTCCAATCTATCTTTCCAACTAGATATAATACGCCCCAAACGGATAAACACACAGCAGGATATGAGTGTCACAAATACTTAGACTTATCTCTATGATTTAGCGTTTTCAGCTAAAATAGAGCACTTTTAGCGTAAATACAGTGTATTTTAGTAATTAGGCAATAATGAATTGATTTTTTGAAACCAGCGCCTGAAGATAAGTTTTAGAACTCGGTAAGATCTTTCAAAAGAGATATTAAACGCTTTCAACGGCACAACAAAGAGCAAGATATGATCGCATAAAATTTTACACGAGTTCGGAGTGAAATCAGAAACATTTGTGAATATATGGTTAATATGTAACTTTTAACTAATGCATTGTAAATGAAGTTGGAACAATAGTTTTAGAGGTCCGATCTATCTTTCCAACGAGATATAATACGCTCCAAACGGATAAACACACAGCAAGATATGAGTGTCACAAATACTTAGCCTTATCTCTATGATTTAGCGTTTTCAGCGAAAATAGAGAACTTTTAGCGTAAATACAGTGTATTTTAGTAATTAGACAATCATCCCTTGATATTCTGAAACCAGAGCCTGAAGACAAGTTTTAGAACTCGCTAAGATCTTTCCAACGAGATATTAAACGCATTCAACGGTACAAAATAGAGCATGATATGATCGCATCACATTCTACACGAGTTCGGAGTGAAATCAGAAACATTTGTGAATATATGTTTAATCTGTAACTTTCAAATAATGTATTGTATATGAAGTTGGAACAATAGCTTTAGATCTCCGATCTATCTTTCCAACGAGATATAATACGCTCCAAACGGATAAACACACAGCAAGATATGAGTGTCACAAATACTTAGCCTTATCTCTCTGATTTACCGTTTTCAGCGCAAATAGAGCATTTTTAGCGTAAATACAGTGTATGTTAGTAATTAGGCAATCATCCCTTGATATTTTTAAACCAGCGCCTGAAGACAAGTTTTAGAACTCGGTAAGATCTTTCCAACGAGATATTAAACGCTTTCAACAGCACAAAATAGAGCAATATATGATCACATTTAATTTTACATGAGTTCGGAATGAATCAGAAACATTTGTGAATATATGGTTAATCTGTAACTACAGAGAAAAGTCACAATGAAGAGAGAGAATCTCCGAATCTCTCTAAAACAACTACATCCGACTTCTAATGATAATGGATTTCCGGCAATTCAGCCACCGGAATCCACAACATCACTTCAGGGATAATTGCTACCACACACAAAGGCTTATTCGCTGCTCCAGTGATAGATGTTTCTCACCACCCTTTTATCGGCAGCCTCACTCAATCAGCAGACTCACCAGATTTGAAGAGGTAGCGCCAAGAAAATCATATCGTTATTATAGGAACTCGCACCCCTGGCGCTGCAACACTCGCAACATGTACAGTCACTGGTTGGAAGGACCTCAACCCAGGGACAGCGAACAGGGGGTCCACACCACCCATTTCGCAGCAAGCTCTCACAATATCAGGTATAAGAACACACCAAATTCAACAAACGCTACTTATTTCTCTGAGCCAGGGCTCCCCTATTTAGTACGGCGAGAAGATGCTCAGCCACACCGCCACTACCTGAACATCACCACAGGGGAGTCAACAGACGGCTGGCGCATCGTTAACTACAACAAATGCCGTAGCAAAGCTCGCCCAAACCACTTCTCGAATGTGCGTTGACACACAAACCCACAACACCTAAGGGCTCATGGCAACTCGAATCGCTTTCAAAGCTTAGATCTAGAGGAAAATTTTTATCCTTCATCGCAATCAGTTGACCTGGTTAATCATCCCTCCAACGTTTACCGGAGAAGTAGAGTAGATGAACCCGTAGATGTGAAAGGAATCCCAAACGCCCAGCTCTCAAAATCCAGGAAAGGCGACGATCGATCTCTAAGGAAGGCCCCCGACCTCGGTGGATCCAAGCAAAGACCGGCAACCTCCTCATCGGAGGCCACCAACCAGCCAAACACCGGCACTCATAACCGACGAACACCGCAGCTCACGGTCAAGGAAAAGGCTCTACCTGTCACTCTCAAGGCAGTGCTCACAGATATGCCTGTCGTCGACATTAGAGGTGCTGTGGGGACTGCCTCAGCTGGAACAACCCATGCCCTCACATGGGTAGATCTATTCAGGAACGACAAAGGCAAAACCTGCGCACAACAGGTCACGGATGGCCCTCTGACCAGGCACACAGAAATAATACAAGCTCCAGACCATGCAGGTCCCTTTGGATCAAAAAATCAAACTACCAGTACCAAAATGGTCATGACGGAAGTAAACGGGGCATCTACTGATTTATTCCAAGTTGGAGAAAAATACATTTTCTTTGGAGAATATGGGTTTGACTCGGTCAAAATTGAATCAAAATCTTTTAAATTTGCAGTGGAAAAAAGAGAATTGGTCCTCTTTGAAATTAAAAGGTCTCTTATGAACAAGATTCAATTCAAACTTGAGCTTCTTCCCCAAATTATCGGGTACATCTATCAGCTTAAGAATCCTGGCCAGTCCAAGTTTGAGGAAAAAAGGTGATTCGGAGATATCACGATTTCTCTAGAAAATAATAGAGCGGGCTACTATGTGAAAGTGGCTAAACAAAAGAGGGGATCCATTCAGATACCTATGGGACCAAATAATTCGAGCTTATTTAAATTCCTTAATGTTTTTTCTAATTTTGTAGGGCTCTCAAAACCATTGCAGGACGACTCAATCTCTCTCCAACAAGGGATCATGTTAGAATCCGAGGACCCCACATCCATCTCTAAATTAATTTTACATCAACAAACCCTGGCAGTCGGTACTGTTATTGAACATGTCTTGTCTTCTGGGAAACAACCGCAATTGCCACCGATCAAGGCTTACTCATGTGCCTCTGACGATTTTCATCATTCGGACGACTCCATCTTCACAGATGACTTCTTGGGGCATGCGACATAAAGTGAACACCGTCCTCCTATTTCGTACCCAGAAGAAATTAGGAAGTCCAAATTCAATAAGGAAATTTGCCGGAAAGCCAATTTCATAACCGCAGAAAACTGTCTGCCAACTGAAAATTTGAACACGCAGTTGAAAATATACAAAAAACCCAGAAGAATAAAAGGCGTCATAGCATGAGAACAAGGTCTCAATCGAAAGACTTCCCATGGGACTAGTTTATATATTTACTTTTATTTCCTACTTTTGTTTTTTGTTTCCTTCTTTTTTTCCTTTCTGTAATGCTCTTCTTGTTTTCCTTAAAAAAAAAGAAAAAAAAAGGTTAATCTGTAACTTTTAATTAATGCATTGTAAATGAAGTTGGAACAATAGCTTTAGAGCTCCGATCTATCTTTACAACGAGATATAATACGCTCCAAACGGATAAACACAAAGAAAGATATGAGTGTCACAAATACTTAGCTTTATCTCTATGATTTAGCGTTTTCAGCGAAAATAGAGCACTTTTAGCGTAAATAGAGTGTATTTTAGTAATTAGGAAATCATCCCTTGATATTTTGAAACCAGCGCCTGAAGACAAGTTTTAGAACTCGGTAAGATCTTTCCATCGAGATATTAAACGCTTTCAATGGCAAAAAATAGAGCAAGATATGATCGCATCAAATTCTACACGAGTTCGGAGTGAAATCAGAAACATTTGTGAATATATGGTTAATCTGTAACTTTTAATTAATGCATTGTAAATGAAGTTGGTACAATAGCTTTAGATCTCCGATCTATCTTTCCAACGAGATATAATATGCTCCAAACGGATAAACACACAGCAAGATATGAGTGTCACAAATACTTAGCCTTATCTCTATGATTTAGCGTTTTCAGCGAAAATAGAGCACTTTTAGCGTAAATAGAGTGTATTTTAGTAATTAGGCAATCATCCCTTGATATTCTGAAACCGGATCCTGAAGACAAGTTTTAGAACTCGGTAAGATCTTTCCAACGAGATATTAAACGCTTTCAACGGCACAAAATAGAGCATGATATGATCGCATCACATTATACACGAGTTCAGAGTGAAATCAGAAACATTTGTGAATATATGGTTAATATGTAACTTTTAACTAATGCATTGTAAATGAAGTTGGAACAATAGTTTTAGAGCTCCGATCTATCTTTCCAACGAGATATAATACGATCCAAACGGATAAACACACAGCAAGATATCAGTGTCACAAATACTTAGCCTTATCTCTATGATTTAGCGTTTTCAGCGAAGATAGAGCACTTTTAGCGTAAACACAGTGTATTTTAGTAATTAGGCAATCATCCCTTGATATTCTGAAACCAGAGCCTGAATACAAACTTTATAACTCGGTAAGATCTTTCCAAAGAGATATTAAACGCTTTCAACGGAACAAAATAGAGCATGATATGATCGCATCACATTCTACACGAGTTCGGAGTGAAATCAGAAACATTTGGGAATATATGGTTAATCTGTAACTTTTAATTAATGCATTGTAAATGAAGTTGGAACAATAGTTTTAGAGGTCCGATCTATCTTTCCAACGAGATATAATACGCTCCAAACGGATAAACACACAGCAAGATATCAGTGTCACAAATACTTAGCCTTATCTCTATGATTTAGCGTTTTCAGCGAAAATAGAGAACTTTTAGAGTAAATACAGTGTATTTTAGTAATTAGACAATCATCCCTTGATATTCTGAAACCAGAGCCTGAAGACAAGTTTTAGAACTCGCTAAGATCTTTCCAACGAGATATTAAACGCATTCAACGGTACAAAATAGAGCATGATATGATCGCATCACATTCTACACGAGTTCGGAGTGAAATCAGAAACATTTGTGAATATATGGTTAATCTGTAACTTTCAAATAATGTATTGTATATGAAGTTGGAACAATAGCTTTAGATCTCCGATCTATCTTTCCAACGAGATATAATACGCTCCAAACGGATAAACACACATCAAGATATGAGTGTCACAAATACTTAGCCTTATCTCTATGATTTACCGTTTTCAGCGAAAATAGAGCACTTTTAGCGTAAATACAGTGTATGCTAGTAATTAGGCAATAATCCCTTGATTTTTTGAAACCGGCGCCTGAAGACAAGTTTTAGAACTCGGTATGATCTTTCAAACGAGATATTAAACGCTTTCAACGGCACAACAAAGAGCAAGATATGATCGCATCAAATTCTACGAGTTCGGAGTGAAATCAGAAACATTTGTGAATATATGGTTAATATGTAACTTTTAACTAATGAATTGTAAATGAAGTTGGAACAATAGTTTTAGAGCTTCGATCTATCTTTCCAGCGAGATATAATACGCTCCAAACGGATAAACACACAGCAAGATATGAGTGTCACAAATACTTAGCCTTATCTCTATGATTTAGCGTTTTCAGCGAAAATAGAGCACTTTTAGCGTAAATACAGTGTATTTTAGTAATTAGGCAATCATCCCTTGATATTCTGAAACCGGAGCCTGAAGACAAGTTTTATAACTCGGTAAGATCTTTCCAACGAGATATTAAACCCTTTCAACGGCACAAAATAGAGCATGATATGATCGCATCACATTCTACACGAGTTCGGAGTGAAATCAGAAACATTTGTGAATATATGGTTAATCTGTAACTTTTAATTAATACATTGTAAATGAAGTTGGAACAATAGCTTTAGATCTCCGATCTATCATTCCAACGAGATATAATACGCTCCAAACGGATAAACACACAGCAAGATATGAGTGTCACAAATACTTAGCCTTATCTCTATGATTTAGCGTTTTCAGCAAAAATAGAGCACTTTTAGCGTAAATACAGTGTATGTTAGTAAGTAGGCAATCATCCCTTGATATTTTGAATACAGCACCTGAAAGCAGCGCCTGTAGCGCCTGAAACCAGCGCCTGAAGTTTACGTTGAGAGAGTCTCTCTCTAGCTCCCAGCTATTCGTAAACTTCCGCTTTGGGTGTTCTTGCGTTTTTCTTCACTCGCTCCCTTGAATTCGTGCTTTCTTAGCTCAAATTTTAGTTACTCTACACTTCAATCTTCATTGGGGTGCAGATTCTCTAAATTTTGAGCTCGGTTTTCATGTTTTTGGACCTGGTTCGCTCTTCTCCTCTTCGCGGTCACTATTCATCCGGGAAGGTCAACGGAGTTTCCCATTGATTGGCTTGGTCATTTTTGGATTTGAGCTTTGTTCTGGGTTCCCCTTGCTGTGCTGATTAACTTTCTCCAATTTCTTCCATCATCCGTCAAGATTTTGGTTTTAGCCGTACCTTCTCCAACGGTCATAATCCGCCATTGGTACGAACCTTTTTCTTGCTATGTGAGTTTGGGGTGGAGGTTCTCCTAGCTCTCCTCCTCCTTTCTCATGCCTAAGAAGAAGAGCAACAAGAAGAAGAGGACTCCGGTCCCCTTCAAGTCCTCGGCTAGACTCAAAGCCAAAGCTCAACCTTTGGAGTTTGGGGATGAAGTTCCGGAGAGCACACTTTCGAGAGAAGGAACCGAAGGTGCTCAAGGGGATGATAACCAAATGGAATCCTCGGATCCTAGCTTGAATGTTAGCTGGGAACATGCTTCTATGGACAGCCTTCCGTCTCCTAGCTCGGACGAGGCTATAATATCCTCCAAGGAAAGTTTCCCCGAGGTAACCTCCTCTCCTACTCTTGATGATATTACCGTTGTAACTAATGCTCCTTTAAAGGAGATTGTTGAAAATTCTCCTATTGTTGACATTAATGCTCCTAAAAAGGGGATTGTTGAAAATACCTTTAATGCTAATATTGAATGTGTGGGAGATATTAATGCTTGTATGATGGAGGGTGGCAACATAAATGCTATTACCCCCCAATTGAATGAAAATTCTCACTTGGTTGTTATTGAACAACATGAGCACTCTAATGGCTCGGATGCTACTCTTAATCCTATTCTTGATAAGAATGGGACTTCGAATGTGATTGATACCACGGTGGAACAAACTTTGAGTAACCCCAATGCTATTGTACCTTATGTCGCGACATTAAGTGACAAGGAGCCCATTATTCCTCCCTATTATGCCGCGGCTTTGAAAAATGGGAAAGGTATTGGTACTTCTACCGACACTAATCCCAAACCTTGGAATTCCCTATTCAAGGATAATAGGAAAGTGGAGAAGGGAATGAAACTCAAATATATTGCCCCGGTTGGGGACTTTGTTGACCTCTCTTCTCGGCAATTAACCTCCATGGTTGATTTATGGGGCTTTTGCCTTGTTGCCTACTTTGATGGGCGTTTCCCCGGATTCAAACTCATCCATGTCATGATTCATAAATGGAATGTTCCTTGCCAAGCAAGGTCCCATGATAAAGGATGGGTCATCTTTAAGTTCAAGAATGAGGAGGATAGGGCCAAAGTTCTTATGGAAGGACCCTATACTATCCTAGGGAAGTCTTTTCCATTGAAACCTCTTTCGGATGACTTCTCTATGGACAGTGAGGAGTTTCTAAAACTGCCCATTTGGGTGCAATTCCCTAACCTTCCTATGAGACTTTGGAAAGAGGATATAATAAGTGAGATTGCTTCTAGGGTGGGAGTTCCTTTGGCTACTGATTTGGTCACCCAACAAAAAATTAGATCTCGTTTTGCGAGAGTTCTTATTGAGATTGATGCCTCTAAAGCTCCTCCTCTTGAGCTCAAGATCAAACTGCCCAATGGCAGATTTCATACTCAGTATGTTAGGTATGAGACATACCCTAACTATTGTTTTAATTGCAAAACTTTTGGTCACCACGCTTTTACTTGTAAAGTGTTGGCTGAAAAAGAAAGGAAGGAAAAGGAAGAAAAAGATGGGAATAAAACTGACACTACGCTTGAGAAAGATGTGGATCCCACTACTACTACTCATAGGGAAGGGAAGGAACCTTTGGACTTGGACTCTCAAAAAAATGAGGGTTTCAAGGCCAAAAAGGCTGACCACCCCTTCTTTAAAGTGAATAGATACAAAAGAGGAGCTAACAAGATTACTATGGAGGAGGAGGATGAAGGGATTGATCCCCCCCCCCCCCTCGGGAGGTTGATACCAATGTTGATAAGAGTACCCGAGTCATTAAAACGACCCTTCTTGACTCCTTTTCCGATGAGGTTGTGTTTGATATGGAACCAAATGAGGTTCTAAGTCCTATTATCAAGCTCAAACATTCTAGTGAAATTGACATCCCTACGGTTAAGCTCAACCAAAACCTTCGGGTGGTTGACAATAATGACCTCGGATTAATTTTCACCAAAGAGTGTTTGGAAAGTCTTCCCGGAGTTAAGATTGTCAATAAGGATTATGCCTACTCTCCAAGGTTCATGAAAGGGGTGTATAGACACTACCTCAATAACTACTATGAGAATGGTTGTCTTCAAGGAAATGGTTTCAAACTAAAAAATCCTAAGAACCATAAGGCTAATGAGGTGAGACTTGTCAATGATATCCGTCATGCTTACCTTGATGATGTGATTGTCAAAGTTGATTTTCACAAAGACAAGGACCCGGATATCTTTTTAAAGCATATCGGTGATGTTAAAGATAACATCACTAGACTTGACAACTATTTGGAAGTTACTACTAATACCATGAATATGGGTATTAACTTCACCAATGAATGCTTGAAATCCCTTCCGGGGTTTTTTCCTATGGATGAGGGCCATGCTATTTCATACTTGTTCATGGAGAAATCCTATTTCCTCTTCCTGCATGGGTATAAGCCGACACCTAAAGGGTGGTTCAAACTGAGACAAAATGAGAAACTTTTCAAAGGAGGAGGGAGGAAACAAACATAATTGTTTTTATGTTAGTTTCCTCTTGGAATGTGAGAGGCCTTAATAAGGCCTCCAAACAAAATACTATTGTTGCCTTTATGCAAACTCATAAGATCCACGTTTGTTGCTTACTTGAGACTAAGATGTCTACTAATAGTTTTGAAACTATGTTGGCTAATAGGTGGCCTAATTGGCTATCTATTACAAATTTTAACAACATTGAGGGGGGGCGAATTGCCCTTATTTGGGATCCCTCTTTTGTTACCATTAATGTGCTTGAAGTTGATGTTCAACATATCCACTGTCAGATTACTTGTAAGATCACTCAGAATAACTTCTTGGTGACCTTTATCTATGCTCTCTACACGGTGGTGGAGAGAAGAAATCTTTGGGATCATATTGCTAATTTTGAACCTAATATTGACCTCCCTTGGCTTGTAATGGGGGATTTTAACTGTGTTGGTAGCCCGGATGAAAGGATTGGGCCTACCCCACCTTCGGCCTACTACATCCAACACCTGAATGACTTCAAGGTCCAAACTAACCTTGTGGACACCCCCTCTACGGGTGAATTTCTCACGTGGAATAGAGGCTCCTTGTGGGCAAAACTTGACAGAGTTCTAATGAACTCTATTTGGTCTTCCAACAACCTTACTTGTCAAACCCACTTTTGTGAGATGGAAGTTGACTTTGATCATTGTGCTTCTTTGGTCACTATTGGCAATACTTCTCAAGGAGGGTCTAGACCCTTCAAATTTTTCAATATGTGGCTTAAGCATGAGGCTTTCCAGTCTATCCTCACTTCCCATTGGCACATTGACATGATTGGGACTCCCCAATTTAGGCTTGCTCGTAAGCTTAAAAGGCTGAAACAGCCCTTGAAAGAGCTCAATTATAATGCCTTCGGGCATATCTCTGAAAGGGCTAAGGAAGCGAAAAAAGAGTACAAAAGAGTTCACGCTCTTTCTCTTCTTTCCCCTCTTGATGAATCCATTAAGCTCGAGGTAGCTTCGGCCAAGAAGAATGTGCTTTATTTCAAAAAAGCCGAGGAGGAGTTTTTTAGACAAAAGGCTAAAGCTTATCACTTACTTCATAGTGACCGGGGCACTAAATACTTCCATTCTATTGTCAAGAAGAACATTGCTAAGAACTCCATTAATTCCATCAAGTTGGAAAATGGAGATCCCACCACTTCTTTGAATGAAGTTGCTAACGAGTTTGTTAGATATTACACTGATCTCTTTGGTAAGGCCTACCCTAATATGACCATTGATCCTGACATTATCCTTTCAGGGAAATGTTTGGATATCAATCAAGCCAATGAGATTATGAATCCTATTTCTGATATTGAGATAAAAATGCTATCTTTGATATTGATGATAACAAATCTCCCGGTCCGGATGGTTATACCTCGGCTTTCTTTAAACATATCTGGAATGTTGTGGGTCATGATGTCATCTTAGCCGTTAGAGGCTTCTTTAACTCGGGGAAGATTTTAAAGCAGACTAACCATACGGTTATTGCTCTCATCCCTAAGACCTCTCATGATCCTAGTGCGGCTGATTTTAGGCCTATTGCTTGCACTAATGTGATCTATAAAACCATTACCAAGATCATTGCTTCTAGAATGATACCTTGTCTTCCTGGGCTTATTGACCCTGCCCAAGGTGCTTTTGCTGATGGGAGACTTATGCTGGATAATGTTTTTCTGGCACAAGAGCTTATTAAAGGCTATTCTAGAAAGCATATGTCTCCTAGATCTATGATCAAAGTGGACCTTAGAAAAGCCTATGACACTATCTCTTGGGATTTCCTGAATAATGTGTTACTTACTATGGGGTTTCCTAATAGATTTGTCAAATGGATCATGGAGTGTGTTACTACACCTTCTTACTCCATTTCCATTAATGGTGTTCTGCATGGCAATATTAAGGGCAAGAGGGGGCTGCGGCAAGGGGACCCCATGTCCCCCCTCCTTTTTTTTGGATGAACAGTAAGTATATATTAGGAACCATCCAAAGAGTTTATATGTACATCAAAAAGGTGAGCAAAATTGTAGGCTATCCAAAGGATGGATAAACCTCACACCTGCCAAAAGGCCAAAATTAAAGCAAGGCTGCCTCAAGAGGAACCGGCAGAAAGTAAATCAAAACATCACCAACTCATGTGGGTAAATACTATACAAAACTTTGTACACAATGTACTTTATCCTAGCAAAAACCTCTTCTTCTTTAGGTAGCAATCCATCAAATCTTGTAGCATTTCTTATTCTCCAAATCCAGTATACTGAGAAGCAGAAGGCAATCCTAGCTGCTTTTGCTTGTATGGTGGCTCCACTCCTCTCCTTCTTTATCCACTTGACCGAGCTTGTGAGGGAGCCCATCAGCCTTGGGATTTTCAACCATTCCTTGACCATGTTCCAAACTTTACCTGCAAAATGACATTCAAAATATAGGTGTGGGACAGATTCTGGCCCACCCTTACACAAGGCACAAGTGTTGACCACATCTAATCTATGAAGATTGTCATTTGTAGCCAACCTATTACGGAATGCCAACCAGGTTGTAAAGGAAAACTTAGGAGGAATATAACTTTTCCAAATAAAAGACATCCACCAACGGTGGGGAGCCTTAGTTCTAAGAAGTTCATAAACTTTAGAGGATACAAGTTTTCCATTATATTGCAAAGCATTTAACCCACATATGGCAGCCTCAGTACCCCCAAATTTTACCAAAAATTCATCCCTAATCGAGGCCAATTTTTTCATCAAATGCGAATCCCTATGGTGTGGGGAAAAGTCCCACACACCACGGCCCTTAAGGTACACACCATGGACCCATTTGACCCAGAGGGTGTCCTTTTTTGTGTGAACATCCCAAAATATTTTTGCAAGAAGGGAAGAGTTCCATACTCTAGTGTCATGGATCCCAAGGCCACCCTCATCTTTAGGAAGGCAAATGTCGGCCCAAGAAACCCTACAAAATTTACCTCCCCAAAGAAATATGCGACAAATAGAGGTAATTCTGTCAAGTATAGTCCTAGGAATAGGAAAAACTTGGAGCCAAAAAGAATGAACACCTTGTATCACAGACTTGATAAGTTCCACTCTACCAGCATATGACAAGGTTTTAAGATTCCATGCACTAATAAAGTTAGTGACCGAGTCAATCAAGGGGGCATATTGTGCAACGGATACCTTTAGAGGGGCCAAAGGGACCCCAAGGTATTTAACCGGAAAAGCCCCTACCTTAAAGTCTACCAGTTCAAGGATACTGTTAAGATCAAAATCATTCATGCCACTAAGAAAAATGTTGGATTTATCATAGTTTACCACAAGACCAGAGATTCTACCAAACTCTTCCAAAGAATCAACAAGGATCTTAATGGAAGACTTATGCCCTTTAGAAAAGAGCATTAAGTCATCCGCATAAGTAACATGAGAGATCTTCAAGCTACCACACTTGGGATGGTATTTGAAACCTGGTTCCTGGGTTCTCACATTCAACAATCTCGATAAGTATTCCAAGCATAGTACAAAAAGGAGGGGGGACATGGGGTCACCTTGCCTCAGGCCCCTTTTACCTTTAAAATGGCCATGGAGGACACCATTTACTGAAATGGAGTAAGAAGGTGTGGTGACACATTCCATAATCCACCCAATAAATCTCCTTGGGAAGCCCAGATGTTTTAGCATATCAGCCAGAAAGCCCCAGGATATGGTATCATAGGCTTTTCTAAGGTCAACTTTGCTCATACACCTTGGAGATATTCTTTTCCTGGTATAACCCTTAACAAGTTCTTGGGCAATAAAAATATTATCAATCATAAGTCTGCCATCAACAAAGGCCCCCTGGGCAGGGTCAACAAGATCAGGCAAGCAAGGAATCATCCTTTTAGCCAAGATCTTAGTAATCACTTTGTAGATGACATTTGTACACGCAATGGGTCTAAAATCAGCAACTGTAGGAGCATGGTTGGTCTTAGGAATTAAAGCAATAACCGTGTGGTTGAGTTGCTTAAGAATTCTACCAGACCCAAAGAAACCCTTAACAGCATTAATCATGTCATTACCAACAATATCCCAATTTTCTTTAAAGAAAGCCGAGGTGTACCCATCAGGGCCAGGGGCTTTATTGTCTCCTATATCAAACAAGGCGTCCTTTATGTCTAGATCAGAAAATGGTGCAATGAGGCTGTCTTTCAATAGTGGGGGTAAGGTCTTACCCGAGGATACAATGGTAGGGTCCAAAGGAGAATTTGGATAGTAAGTGCCAAACAAGGATGTGTAAAAATTCACCAATTCACAAGCAACTTGATCAATTGAAGTAGTAGGATCCCCATTAGGAAGCTTAAGAGCAGTAATGAAGTTCCTAGTGTTGTTCTTCTTAACAATAGAATGGAAGTATTTAGTACATTTATCACTTTGAACAAGATGTGTTGCTTTAGCCTTTTGCCTAAAAAAATCTTCCTCAGCCTTCTTGAGATTAATAAGTTTTTTCTTGCATATAGCAATGTCCATCTTAAGAGCCTCATCAAGTGGTGAAATCATAGAGAGACTAAGCAGCCCCTTATATTCCAACTTAGATTCCTTGACTCTCTCGGATATGTGACTAAAGTTCAGCTTATTCAGTTCTCTAAGAGGTTGTTTCAAATATTTCAATTTTTGGTCCAAAATGAATTGAGAGCTTCCATACACATCCTTACACCAAGAGGAAGTAAGAGTAGTTTTGAAAGTGTCATGTTTGAGCCACATGTTAAAGAATTTGAATGGCTTAGATCCAAGATTGTTGGTTTGGCCGAGAGTGACTATAGAAGACAAATGGTCAAATTCAACTTCCATATCATGAAAATGTGTGGAGCATGAGATCCCATGAGTACCCCAAAGAGGGTTCATAAGAACTCTATCCAATTTGGCCCAAAGGGGACCCCTATTCCAAGTAAGAAATTCACCCGTAGAAGGGATGTCAACTAGATTAGCTTGCACTTTAAGGTCAATTAAATCTTGCATTTGGTAAGCCAAGGGGGGGGGGGGGGGGTAGGACCAACCCTCTCACTTGGGCTACAAACACAATTAAAGTCCCCCATGACAAGCCAAGGCTTATCAATAGAAGATTCCAAACGAGCAATATGATCCCAAAGCACCTTCCTTTCAACAATAGAATAAAGAGCATATACAAAGGTGACATAGAAGACAAGTTGAGTAGTAAGACATTTAACCTCACAATGAATATGTTGCTTATCAACTTCTAGCACATTAACATGAACAAGGTTAAGATTCCAAAGAACAACCATACGACCACCATCAATTTTATCAAAGTTAGTAGTAGATGACCAAGAAGGCCATTTATTACTACGGAACTCTTCAAAGTTTGGGGTGCTCAATTTAGTTTCAAGAAGACAACATATATGTACATTATTAGACTTCACAAAATTTAAGATAAGGTTTTGTTTGGAGACATTATTGAGGCCTCGGACATTCCAAGATGACACAATCATTAAGAACTTTTGGGGGTGTGCCTCCTCCACTTCTTCCTTTCATTTCGTGCCTCGGGCAGCATGGGCTTCTTTGGTTCCCTTGGAGTGTACCTAGTAATAAAAAGCAAATAATATGGTAGTTCAAAGAAAGAAGAGTTAAAAACATACCCCTCATCCGTTTGTAAGCTTCCGGGAAGAGCTAAGATGCATTCCTTCGTGAAATTGATTGCCTTAGTGTTAGTAGCTTGATCTTGGACACTAAGATAGTTATCAAGTCTAACCATCATATCTTTGACCTCTTCAAGGTGCATTAGACGGATGTTAGGTGGCTGGTCTTCCAAGAATTCAACTTTGGTAATAACATCATCAAGATAAGCATCCCTAATATCATGGACCACACGTGCTTGATCAAGCTTTACCTTCCTTGGATCTTTAACCTTACATGAGTTCCCTCTTGGGCAGCCTTCTTCAAAGAATCTATTGAGATAATGTCTATAGACACCCCTCATAAAGGTAGGCCCAAAAGAATATCCTTGGTCATGTGGTATAACATCCGGCAATTTTTCAAGGCAATCTTTTGTGAAGAAAACACCCGGTGCCTTATGGTCAACAATGCTAAGGTTATGTCCAAGTTTGAGAACAGTTGCCTCTTCATCCACCTTCTTAATGTGCTTAACTTTGATGATAGGGCTTGAGAAATCCAAAGCGGGATCCATATCAATAATGACTTCATCCGAGAAAATTTTGTCAAAAGCATCCACCTTTCTTTCGGATTGGTCCTCTTGATCATTGCCTTCCTCTTGTGTAGTGTAGCCGGATGAAGTATCCATTGTCTCCTTAGGAATTTTTCTCTTACCATACCTCACCGCCTTGATGAGTTTGAAAAAAGGATGTTCCTTTGATGGAGTCTTAATTGGTCTCGGGTACTTGTCACTTTCTTCTATGATGGGTTGCTTTCCTTTGTCAACAATTGTTGTTGGTGGTTCCCCCACCCCTTCCTTGTTAGCATCCCCTAGAGCTTCATTTTGAGCCTTCTTTGCTTCACTCTCTTTCTTTTCAATGTCGGCTAAGACCTTGCATGTAAAACAATGGTGGCCAAAACATTTGCAATGAAAACAATAGTTAGGGAAAGTTTCATACCTCACATATTGGGTGTGCAACCTCCCACTTGGCAGCCTGATTTGGAGTTTAAGAGGAGGGGGTTTAGAAGCATCCACCTCAATTAGGACCCTTGCAAAAGAAGATCTAGCTTTTTCCAAGGTAACCCTATCCGTAGTAATAGGTGTGCCAACTCTAGAAGCAACTTCACTAATGCACTCTTCATCCCAAATCCTCATAGGAAGATGTGGGAAAAGCACCCATATTGGAACTTTTAGGAACTCTTCGTCATCCATTGAGAAATCCTCGGAGAGAGTCTTTAGATGCACAATCTTTCCAAATAGGTAGTACGGCCCTTTCATGAGTACCTTGGCCCTATCATCCTCATTTTGAAATTTAAATATTACCCATCCCCTATCATGAGATCTAACACGGCAAGGTACTCCCCATCTTTGTACCATTTCATGAATACTCTTTAGCCCGGGGAAGCGCCCATCAAAGTAGGCCATAAGACAATGACCCCATATTTCAATCATGGAGGAGATTTTCCGGTTAGAAAGGTCTATAACATCCCCTTTTGGCTCAATGAAGTGTAGTTTCATACCCTTGTCCGGCTGCCTATTATCTTTAAAAAGGGAGACAAAAGATGGCTTATCACCGGGTTTCCCCCATTTGGATGCCGCGGCATTAGGTTCCACCGGGACAATGGGTTCTACCGGGGCACTTGCATCAATAATAGGCACGGTATCAACCACTTTGGGGACCTGTTCAATAACCGTTTGTTGGGATTCATCCAACACTTTAAGCGCAAGAGGGTCAACAATATATTCACTTTCAATTTCATCAATAACATCTTCCACAACAATTTCATCAACAAGGTCTTCCACCAATACATCATTAACGACAATAAGGGGGGGGGGTAAAGGTGATACCTCCTCAACACGGATGGCCTCACTAGAGTTCGGCAAATTAGCATCCTCACTAGTCCCACATTCATCAACTACGGTAGAAGAATTAGAACTAACCTTTCCAACATTAGAACCAATATTGATGTCAAAGATTTCCTTTGGAGTGATTTCCTTCTTTTCCGAGAGTGAGCTTGCTACGGCATCATCAATCTCCTTTCCTTGGTTCTTGATACGAAGACGTGATGACGCCTTGGTAGGTCGAGAGCTAGAAGGGGACTTCTTTTTCTTACCCCCCATGATGGAAGGGGAAACTAAAGAAAAGCCACCCCTCCGAGAACAAGAAAACCTTCGTCCGACAATGAAGTAGGTGACCGTTGGAGGAGAAGCTCAAAATCAAATCTTGGCCGATGATGGCGGAAGTTAGTAAAAGTTAATCCCCTCAGCTAGGGGAAGCTAGAAATACCTTCAAAATTGAAAACCAGCCGGAGAAACGCCCTAGGGAGGCGTTGACCTTCCACGGTGAATAGTGTTTCCGCGGTGCGAGTTGGTGATTCCTAGCTCAAAAACTTCGAAACCGAGCTCAAAATTTAGGAATAATGCAACCCAACAGGAATGGGAAGTAGTATAACTAAAATCCAAGCTCAAAAGGGAAGAAATCGAAGAAGAAGATGGCAAGAAACGAGCTATTTCCGTTGGAGAAGAACTAAGCCGCGGATGGCCTAGAGAGAGACGCTCTCGACTTCTCAACGGAAACTATCTTACCAAAAAAAAAAAAAAATCCCCCCTCCTTTTTGTCATTTGCCATGAGTATTTCTCTAGACTTCTCCATGTGAGAACCAAGGCCCCTACATTTAAGTTTCACCCCAAGTGTGCTAAACTTAATATCTCTCATGTGGCTTATGCTGATGATCTGATGTTTTTTTCTAGAGGGGATTTCCCTTCTATTAAAGTCTTAGTGGATGCCTTGGATGAGTTTGGTAAGGCCTCGGGCCTTATTGTAAATTCTGACAAGTCTAGCATTTTTCTTGGGGGTTTGGATGATTATGATTTTAATTACATTCTCCATATGATTGATTTCAAAGAGGGTATTTTCCCTGTGAGATACTTGGGGATTCCTCTTGCCCCCCTAAAAATTGCGGTGGCACAGTATGCCCCTTTATTGGATTCTATTTCAAACTTTATCAATGCTTGGAACACCAAGAGCCTTTCCTATGCTGGGAGGGTGGAGCTTATCAAATCTGTCATCCAGGGGGTCCAATCTTTCTGGCTTCAGGCACTCCCAATTCCTAAGGCGGTCCTTGATAGAATCACTTCTATCTGCCGGATTTTCCTTTGGGGGTGCAAGTATGCTAGGGTTGCCTGGGCTGACATGTGTCTCCCTAAAGAGGAAGGAGGGCTTGGTTTCCATGACACCCATGTTTGGAATTCTGCCCTTTTGGCTAAAACCCTTTGGGATATCCATATAAAAAAGGATAACCTTTGGGTCCATTGGATTCATGGTGTGTACTTGAATGGTAGAGGTGTTTGGGAGTTCACACCTCATAAAAGGGACTCCTAACTGATTAAGAAGATTGCTCTTATCCGTTATCAAATCATTTCTCACTTTGATTGTACTCAAGATGCCATTAACTATCTTAATGGTCTTCAAGTTAGAGGAAAGCTCTCCTCGGCCAAGGTGTATGACTTACTCAGAGTTAGGGGGGAACCTCGCATTTGGATGCCTATCATTTGGAAGCATTATATCCCCCCTAAGTCTAGCTTCACGATTTGGTTAGCTTTTCGTAATCGTCTTGCTACTTTTGATAATATGCATAGATTAGATGTTGTTAATATTTGTCCCTTATGTAAGGGTGGTCCAGAAACTGCACCACACCTATTTTTTGCTTGCCCTTTTTCAGGAGCTGTTTGGCGCAAGGTGACTAAGTGGCTGGGGTTTCCTAGGGAGAAGAGGACTATGCATAGCTCACTCAAGTGGATCAAGAAGGAAAGACAAGGCTCGGGGATTAAAGCTAAAGCGGCTAGGATTGCGTTTTGCTTTTCCATCTACTGGATATGGAGGACCCGGAATGCTGCTTGTTTTGATGGGTTGCTGCCGAAAGAGGAGGATGTTCTTGCTAGGATTCAATATATCACTTATAAAATCCTTTATAGCCTCTACCCTTATGATGTTGTTACCATCTAGTTTGAGGAAATTGTTTTGTTCCTCTTCTAGCTGATTGCTCTGTTTGTGTTTGGTGGCGGCTGTTTTGTTGTTTTGTTTTGCACCATTATGTTTTATTGGTGCTTAGGCAGGCTGCTCTTTTGCTGGGGAGGGTTATCCTTGTTGGATAACCTACATTTTTGTTTCCTTTCCTTGCTTGTACATTCTTGACCCCTCCTTTTCTTGGGTGTCTTTTTCTAATATACTTACATTTCACCCAAAAAATTGAAACCAGCACCTGAAGACAAGTTTTTGAACTCGCTAAGATATTTCTAACGAGATATTAAACGTTTTCAACAGCACAAAATAGAGCAAGATATGATCACATCAAATTCTACACGAGTTCGGAGTGAAATCAGAAGCATTTGTCAGTATATAGTTAATCTGTAACTTTTAATTAATGCATTGTAAATGAAGTTGGAACAATAGCTTTAGAGCTCCGATCTATCTTTCCAACGAGATATAATACGCTCCAAATGGGTAAACACACAACAAGATATGAGTGTCAAAAATACATAGCCTTATCCCTATGATTTAGCGTTTTCAGCGAAAATAGAGCACTTTTAGCGTAAATACAGTGTATTTTAGTAATAAGGCAATCATCCTTGATATTTTGAAACCAGTGCCTGAAAACAAGTTTTAGAACTCGGTAAGATCTTTCCAACGAGATATTAATACCCCTAATAATAATAATAATAATAATAATAATAATAATGATAATAATAAAATAACAATAATAATAATACCCCTAATATTAATAATAATAATA
>CAMAPE010000067.1:10502500-10675000 GCA_945859875.1 Cuscuta europaea | reverse complement strand
ATAATTTGGCAATCATCCCTTGATATTTTGAAACCAGCGCCTGAAGAATAGTTTTAGAACTCGGTAAGATACTTCCAACGAGATATTAAACGCTTTCAACGGCACGAAATAGAGCAAGATATGATCGCATCAAATTCTACACGAGTTCGGAGTGAAATCAGAAACATTTGTGAATATATGGTTAATCTGTAACTTTTAATTAATGCATTGTAAATGAAGTTGGAACAATAGCTTTAGAGCTCCGATCTATCTTTCCAACGATATATAATACGCTCCAAACGGATAAATACACAGCAAGATATGAGTGTCAAAAATAGTTAGCCTTATCTCTATGATTTAGCGTTTTCAGCAAAAATAGAGCACTTTTTGCGTAAATACAGTGTATTTTAGTAATTAGGCAATCATCCCTTGATATTTTGAAACCAGCGCCTGAATTTTGAAACCAGCGCCTGAGCCTGGGAAAGATTTTTTTCCGTTAGCTCCAGCTTCTCTCTACGAAATCTGTACACTTCTTCTTCCCCTTTGCGTTTTTTGTTCGTTCTTGTTTTCTTCCTTGGATTTTTGGGTGTTTGAGCTAGAACATTAACTGTAATACATCTTCCTTCCCTTAGGGGTGTATTATCTTTAATTTTTTAGCTCAAAACCTGAAGTCTTTGGAGGGCTGGAGCAACATTTTTCGCACAAACACTATTCATACACGAAAAACTCTTTCTTAGATCCCAAATCCTCCTTTTGAGCTAAGATGATTCTGGATATGGGGTGAGAATCGCCTCTCCTTGGCGCACCACATACTCTAATCTTAGCTTCATCCCCCCTATCCGTACAATCAACATTGTGACCGTTTGTACTGACATTTACTCCATTAGTACGGACAACAAGCTCAAAGAAGAAAAAAAAGAAAACAAACTTGGTCTTTGAAGGACTCTTGGAGGCGTTTTGTGATTACAACGTCCTTGGATGCTCACCTTGACCTTGGATAGCTTGGGACACACCTCCTAGCTATGGTAAACACTCGGAAGCTTGCCAAGGCAGTGTCTCCAATCGCTCCTATGACTGGGAAAAACAAATTGAAGTCAGTTAAGAAACTCCAAGCTCAACACATGGAAGCTAAGATGTTGGATGAAATGGAGAAGAACATAGCCTCTACCGAAGGAGACGAGGAGGTTACCATTGATTTGAGGCCAGAAAATACCAAAAACAAGGGGGCCAGAAACACTAAGCAACCAACTACCCAAGATGTGGCAAATGACAACACAAACAACAACATAAAGGTAACTTCTTTGGACACCAATATTGTGTGCGAAAATGATGATGTATTAGCGTCTGAAAAAGTTGGTGGGGGGTCTGTCTTACAGAATGAAATAGGTATTTTGGCTGTTGGAAACATTAAAGAGGTCACTCACCAATCCATTAATGAAGAAATTGTGCAAAATGAGGGCTGTTTGGCCGAGATAGTGAAGACTACAAATGCTAGTGTGGAGGCTGTTTTGGAGGCTGTTTTGGAGGGGGGTTTTGATGACCAACCTTTGGGGGTTGTTAGCCCCATTAATGTGGTTACTCCTACACCCATTAATGAGACCACATCCTCGGATTTGGAGCAAGATAGGGCAATTGAAAAAGAAAAAAACGTTGAGGTTGAAAAGGAACCATGTGAAGATGATGTCTATCTTAAGGCCATAAATAGGACCAAGAAATGGAGTACTAATGGAGATGCTTCTACCTCTCAAGGCACCAAACAAACTGTCCAAGCTGCCCCTAAACCATGGTCCTCCTTATTTACTAATAATAGGGAACCATCCCAAGGAATGAAACTTACTTACATCCCACCTACCGGAGATATGGTTGACCTTTCTAACTACACACTTCCCTCCATGGTGGAGCTATGGGGGTACTGTTTGGTTGGCTACTTTGTAGGGGTGTTTCCCGGACCTAGGGCAGTCAACACTATGATCCAAAAATGGGGGGTTCCTTGCAAAGCTAGACCACATAGCAAAGGATGGATTATCTTCAAGTTCCAAAGGGAGGCGGATAGGGATCAAGTCCTTCTAGATGGACCTCATTCCATCTATGGGAAAATGTGCTACTTGAAAGTCCTTGATGATAACTTCTCAACACATAGTGATGAATTCCTCAAAGTGCCTATATGGGTCAAATTTCATGGGCTGCCCATGAGGGCTTGGAGAGAGGATATCCTAAGTGCCGTGGCTTCTAGAGTGGGTAAACCATTGGCTACGGATAGGGTGACACAAGAGAAAGCTAGATCTTCATATGCTCGTGTTCTAATTGAAGTAGATGCGGCCAAGCCCCCTCCACTCCAATTTGATGTCAAACTTCCATCCGGGGAGATCTATAGCCAAGGCGTAGTGTATGAGACCTTTCCAAACTATTGTTTTCATTGCAAGATGTTCGGCCATCACCCCTTCACATGTAAAACACTCCATGACTTGGAAAGGAAAGAAAGAGGAGAAGAAGTACCCCCCCAAGAACCAAGGAAAAACACTACATTTCAAATAGAAGAACAAAGAAGGCAAATCTATACTATCAAAGCTAAGAATAGATGCTATCATGAGGAGCATCCAAAGGCCGAGACCACCAAGAGCAGCCATGACCAGCCCGTGGCAGAAAGTTTGGAAAGAGAAGACGGGGAGATCATTGAAGAGGAAGCCACAATCTTAGAAGAAAACCCCCTTGCCTTGATCTTGGCTACACCTAACATTGAAAGGGAAGAACAAAAAGAAGAAGAACTAGTGGATGAGCTTGACAAAATCATGGCTAACAAAGAAGAGGAGCAAGGGACATCAAAGGAAGAGAAGGAGGATGTTGATTTGGAAGTAAGAATTATCAATGATATCCGAGATAGCTACCATGATGATGTGGTCATTCAAGTAGATTTCATTGAAGGGAAGCCTCCCAATCTTCACATGGCCCACATGAATGAGCTAGAACTAACCATGAAGCCGGGGGAAAAGCTTGTGAGACTTGATAATTGCCTCTCAATCACCGATGACTTGGATGCACCGGGGATTACATTCACTAAAGCTTGCCTAGAGGGGCTGCCTGGGGTCATCCAAATAGAGGACGGGTATGCTTTTGATGCTTTCTTTATGCGTAATATTCATCATCTTTTTCTTGGTAGGTATTTTAGCGAAAATGGCCTTCAAGGCAACACATGGAAGAAAAGGCCATGGCAAGGAAGGAAAAAGAGGATCAAGGATGATGGGGGAACCAACTCAATTGTTTAATGATCATTACGGCATGGAACATAAGAGGCCTTAATAAGGTCTCAAAACAATCTCTTATCTTTAATTTTATTCGTGCTCATAATGTACATATGTGTTGTTTGCTTGAAACTAAAATGTCTACTTCTAATTTTGAAAAACTTAAGGAAAATAGATGGCCACTATGGTCTTCTATTACAAATTTTGATACTATAGATGGTGGCCGCATGGCCCTTATGTGGAATACGAACTATGTTGACATAGATGTGCTTGAAATTGACAAACAACATATTCATTGCAAATGTGTGTGTAAGACTACTCAATTGAATTTTATGGTTACTTTTGTTTATGCCTTGTACTCGGTGGGGGTGAGGAGAACCCTTTGGGATCACGTTACCAATTTGGGATCTACCATAAGTAGTCCTTGGCTAGTTATGGGGGATTTCAATTGTGTTTCTTCCCCTAGTGAAAGGATTGGCCCCACACCACCCTCGGCTTATTACTTACAAGACTTAGTTGACTTCAAGCTTAATGCAAACCTTGTTGACACTCCTTCCACCGGTGAATTTTTCACTTGGAATAGGGGTTCACTTTGGGCTAAGTTGGATAGAGTTTTAATGAATTCTTTTTGGAATACTAATGGTATCACTTGCAAAACACATTTTCATGATATGGAGGTGGAATGTGACCATGTTGCACCATTGGTTACTTTCGGCCATAACCCCCCCTTGGGGTCAAAACCCTTCAAATTTTTCAACATGTGGCTTAAACATGAGTCTTTTCCCTCTATACTTCATGAGAATTGGTTTATGTATGTAATGGGCAATGCTCAATTTCGGTTAGTTAAGAAACTCCAAGCTCTTAAGAAACCACTCAAGGAACTTAACAAGAATGCTTTTGATCATATTTCTTCTAAGGTAAAGGACTCAAAGAAAGAATTTAAGAGATTACATAGTCTTCTCTTACTTTCCCCTTTGGATGATACCTTAAAGAATGATGTCCAAGTAGCTAAGAAGAGAGTGCTTTTTCTTAAAATGGCCGAGGATGCTTTTTATAGGCAAAAAGCGAAGGCTATTCATTTGATCCAAGGGGATAGATGTACCAAATAATTCCACTCTATTGTGAAGAAGAGGGCTGCCAAGAATTCCATTACGGCTTTAAAACTAGCCAATGGGGAACTAACTACCTCTATGGATCAAGTTGCAAAGGAATTTGAGAATTTTTATGTCAATTTGTTTGGAACCCCGGTAAGTTGTCCTCCAATTGAGCCTAGCATAATTACATCCGGGACATGCCTAGGTACGGACCAAGCTTTAGGGCTGATTTCCCCCGTTTTAGACATTGAGATTAAAAATGCTATGTTTGATATTGGGGATGACAAGGCCCCGGGGCCGGATGGTTTTACCTCTGCCTTTTTTAAAGAAAATTGGTCAATTGTTGGGGAAGATGTGGTTGAGGCCGTGAGGGGCTTCTTTGAGTCTGGCAGGTTATTAAAGCAAATCAATCACACGATTATTGCTTTAATCCCTAAAACCTCACACTCCCCCACAGCTGCTGATTTTAGACCAATTGCATGTACAAATGTTCTTTATAAGGTCATTACTAAAGTCATTGCTAATAGAATGATTCCATGTTTACCGGGGCTAATTGACCATGCCCAGGGGGCTTTTGTAGATGGGAGGCTTATGATGGATAACATTTTCCTTGCACAGGAATTGGTAAAGGGGTACACTAGGAAGCATTGCTCCCCCAGGTGTATGATTAAGGTGGACCTCAGGAAAGCCTATGACACCATTTCTTGGGACTTTCTTTATAGTGTACTCCTTAACATTGGTTTTCCTTTACAATTTGTTAAATGGATTATGGAATGTGTCTCTACTGCTTCCTTTTCTATCTCCATTAATGGAACATTACATGGTTTCTTTAGAGGGAAGAGGGGATTAAGACAAGGTGATCCTATGTCCCCACTCCTATTTGTTTTATGTTTGGAATATTTGTCAAGGTTGTTAAACTTGAGAACTACATCTGATTTTAACTTTCATCCCAAGTGTGGTAGCTTAAAGATTTCACATCTTGCCTATGCTGATGACCTTATGTTGTTTTGTAGAGGTGATAAATATTCTGTTAAAGTTTTGATTAATGCATTGAATGAGTTTGGGGAGGTATCAGGGTTAAGAGTTAACTTTGACAAATCTAATATTTTCTTGGGAGGTGTTAGAGACCATGACCTTACGGCCATACTTGACTTGGTGGACTTCAAAGTTGGAGCCTTCCCTGTCAAGTACCTCGGCATTCCCCTCTCCCCCCTTAAACTAGCTATAGCTGAATATGCCCCCCTTTTGGAAAAGATCTCTGATTATCTCAGCTCTTGGAACACCAAGACATTGTCATATGCTGGTAGAACTGAATTGATTAAATCTATTATTCAGGGAGTACATTCTTTTTTGTTACAGGTGTTTCCTATACCCCAAGCCATCCTTGATAGAGTGGTCTCAATTTGTCGTATTTTCTTTTGGGGATGCAAATTTGCCAGAGTTGCTTGGGCAGATATGTGTCTCCCAAAGGAGGAGGGGGGTTTGGGTATAAGACATACTAAAACTTGGAATAATGCTTTACTCTCTAAGACCCTTTGGGATATTCACCTTAAACGAGACACACTTTGGGTGAAATGGGTGCATGGAGTCTATCTTAAAGGTAGATGTGTGTGGGAATTTTCCCCACACACTAGGGACTCCCAGCTTACTAAGAAGCTAGGGCTGATCCGAGACATCCTTGTCTCAAAATATGACTCCATTGAGACCACAATAGCAGCCCTCTCTAAAATGGTTACAAATGGGAAATTGTGCTCTTCAAATGTGTATGACTTGATTCGAGTTAAGGGCACTAAACAGGTGTGGATGCCCTTTATTTGGAAAGCTTACATACCTCCTAAGTTCTCATTCATTGCATGGCTTGCCTTCCGCAATCGCCTTGCAACGTATGATAATCTTAGTAGGCTTGATGTGATTAACATTTGTCCATTTTGCAAGGGTGAACCGGAGATGGTGCCACACCTTTTCTTTGGTTGTCAATTTACAGGCACAGTTTGGAGCAAAGTAAGAGCATGGATTGGAATACCTAGACAGATGTCTACTCTGGAAAGCTCAGTTAAGTGGATTAGGAAGGAGCATGCAGGTGCGGGGATCAAGGCCAAGGCAGTCAGAATTGCATTCATCTATACTATATACTGGTTATGGAGAGTTCGGAATGCCACCAGATTTGATGATAAGAAGACCCAAGAGGAAGACGTTTTTGCCAGGATCCAATACATGGTGTATAAGATCCTCTATAGTATTTATCCTCATGAGCTTATTACGTTTTGAAATTTTATAGGGTGCGGCTACATGCCTTTTTTGTGTGATTTGGGACTGATTGTATAGCCCACAGGTCTATGGTATATCCCATGTTGGGATAGCCCCATTTTTGTCCCCCATTTTTTTGCCTTACTTGTACAGAAACTCTTTTGGATGATATATATAATTACCCTTTATCCAAAAAAAAAAATTGAAACCAGCGCCTGAAGACAAGTTTTAGAAATCGGTAAGATCTTTCCAACAAGATATTAAACGCTTTTAACGGCACAAAATAGACCAAGATATGATCGCATAAAATTCTACACGAGTTCGGAGTGAAATAAGAAACATGTGTGAACATATGGTTAATCTGTAACTTTTAATTAATGCATTGTAAATGAAGTTGGAACAATAGTTTTAGAGCTCCGATCTATCTTTCCAACGAGATATAATACGATCCAAACGGATAAACACACAGCAAGATATGAGTGTCACAAATACTTAGCCTTATCTCTATGATTTAGCGTTTTCAGCGAAAATAGAGCACTTTTAGCGTAAATACAGTGTATTTAAGTAATTAGGCAATGATCCCTTGATATTTTCAAACCAGATCCTGAAGACAAGTTTTAGAACTCGGTAAGATCCTTCCAACGAGTTATTAAACGCTTATAACGGCACAAAATAGAGCAAGATATGATCACATAAATTTCTACACGAGTTCGGTGTGAAATCAGATTTTTTTTGGAATATATGGTTAATCTGTAACTTTTAATTAATGCATTTTAAATGAAGTTGGAACAATAGCTTTTGAGCTCCGATCTATCTTTCCAACGAGATATAATACGCTCCAAACGGATAAACACACAGCAAGATATGAGTGTCACAAAGATTTAGCCTTATCTCTATGATTTAGCGTTTTCAGCGAAAATAGAGCACTTTTAGCGTAAATACAGTGTAGTTTAGTAATTAGGCAATCATCCCTTATTATTTTGAAACCAGCGCCTGAATACAGTGTAGTTTAGTAATTAGGCAATCATCCCTTATTATTGTTGCATGTAGGGCTCATTTTTGTGAAATGGAATGTGAATTTGATCATGTAGCATCACTTGTTACTATTGGGGCCGTGAACAATGGATGGTCAAAGCCTTTTAAGTTCTTTAACATGTGGCTAAAACATGAACGTTTTCATGACATCCTTGATAGTGTGTGGACAAGGAATGTTGTTGGTACGTCTCAGTTTAGGCTTGCCCGAAAGCTGAAACTACTAAAACAGCCCCTTAAACAACTAAATAAGATAAATTTAGCCACATCTCGGCTAGGGCAAAGGAGTCTAAAAAGGAGTTTAAGAGAATCTATCAATTAGCTCTCTTATCACCTTCGGATGATGCCTTAAATGATGAAATGGTTATTTCTAGAAAAAGAGCTTTGTTTTTGAAGGAAGCCGAGGAAGCCTACCTTAAACAAAAGGCTAAGGTAGTCCATATTTTACAATCAGATAGGTGCACTAAATATTTTCATTCTGTTGTGAAAAAAAAGAATGCTCAAAACTCTATTGCTTCCTTGAAATTGCAAGATGGAAGTCTTACAACATCAATGGATCAGGTAGTAAACGAGTTTATAGCATTCTATAAAGAATTGTTTAGCACAAAGGTTCCTATGATGGGGTATGACCCGGAGGTTATATTGTCTGGAAAAACTTTAGATCAAACACTTTTTTCGGACCTTATTAGACCTGTCACTAATTTGGATATTAAACAAGCCCTGTTTGACATTGGAGATGATAAAGCTCCTGGTCCGGATGGATATTCATCATCCTTTTTTAAAAAGAATTGGGAGAAAGTTGGTAAGGATGTGTGTGAAGCCGTGAAAGAGTTCTTTGAAACGGGGTCCTTGCTAAAACAGGTCAATCACACTGTTGTTGCATTGATCCCTAAGACTAATCATGCACCATCTGTTTCGGACTTCAGTCCTATCTCATGTACTAATGTCACATATAAGATCATCACTAAGATCCTCTCTTCCCGTCTAGGTCCTTTACTTTCTGGTATCATCAATCCTGCACAGGGAGCTTTTGTTGATGGAAGATTGATGTCTGACAACATCTTCCTGGCACAAGAGTTAGTGAGGGGATATACTAGGAAAAGGCCTTCACCTAGATGTATGATTAAGATTGATCTTAGGAAGGCTTATGACACGGTTTCATGGGAGTTTTTAGAGAAAGTGTTGTTGGATATTGGTATTCCTAATTTGTTTGTCAATTGGATTATGGAATGTGTCTCTACTTCTTCTTTCTCTATCTCTATCAATGGATCTTTGCATGGATGGTTTGAGGTAAAGAGGGGGCTTAGACAAGGGGATCCTATGTCCCCATTACTTTTTGTTATTTGCTTGGAGTACTTTTCAAGGCTGATAGAGAAGAGGACATTGGATCCTAATTTCCGTTATCATCCCTTGTGCTCTAAGCTCAAAATAACGTATTTGGCTTATGCAGATGATCTGATGCTTTTCTCTAAAGGTACCTACGCATCTATTAAGATATTGGTGGAGGCTTTGAATGACTATGGACTGATTTCCGGTCTCATGGTTAATCAGGATAAGTCTAATATCTTTCTAGGTGGTAATATTGAAGGTAGGATCCCGTATATTCTAGAAAGGGTTGGGTTTCAACAAGGATCCTTCCCGGTGAGATATTTGGGTATTCCACTTGCCCCTCTAAGCATATTTGTAGCCCAATTCTCTCCTTTGATTGATAAGGTTACAAATTACTTGGATGCATGGAACTCAAAGACTCTTTCTTATGCGGGTAAGGTTGAGTTGATTATATCCGTTATGCAAGGAGTCCAAGCTTTTTGGATGGGCATATTTCCCATTCCGAGGACTATCATTGATAGGATTACCTCCCTTTGTAGAATGTTTCTTTGGGGTAATAAGCATGCAAAAGTGGCATGGAATGATGTTTGTTTACCTAAAAATGAGGGGTGGGGGTGGGGATTAGGGATGCTAAGGTTTGGAATCATGCCTTGTTATCCCGAACTCTTTGGAATATACATGCTAAAAAAGACTCTTTATGGGTAAAATGGATGAATGAGGTCTATCTCCATGGGAGAGATGTGTGGACGTTTGCACCACACACAAAGGACTCTCGACTTATTAAGGCTATTGGGACAGTCCGGGACTTGATCTTATCAAAGTTCCCTTCTCTAGGCGTGGCCATGACTCATATGGGGAATTGGGTCCAAAATGGGAAACTTTCCTCTTCAAGAGTCTATGAATTACTTAGAATCAAAGGTACTATCCACCCTTGGATGTCCTTCATTTGGAAGAGTTATATACCCCCCAAATTCTCGTTCATTACTTGGCTTGCCTTTCGTGGTAGGTTAGCCACGTATGATAGCTTGGGGTATTTGGATATAATTAATGAATGCCAGTTTTGTAAGGGTGGCCCGGAGACGGTGTCACACCTATTTTTTGAGTGTACATTTACAGGACAGGTTTGGAACTTGATCCGGGAGTGGCTTGGACTAGCTAGACGGATGACTACACTTTCGAGTGCAATTAAGTGGATCAAGAAGGAGCATCATGGAGCGAATGTCAAAGCTAAAGCAGTGAGGATATCTTTTTGCTACACCGTTTATTGAATTTGGCGCATGAGGAATAGTATTTGCTTTGAGAAGGTGAAGACTACTCCGGTAGATATGGCCAAGCATATTAAGTATATGGTGTATAAGATTTTGTACTACATGTATCCAATTGAGAGGATAACATTCTGATTTTTTGCTGATTCGTCACCGGTTTTGTGATGGCTAGCACACTTGCTTAGCTAGATGTGGGAGGTTGTTTTTTGTTGTTTTTGTAGGTGACGGGGTATCCTGACTTGGGATGACCTCTTTTTGTATATGATTGTACAGCCGTACATAAACACTTTGGATATATATATATTTACAGTTTATCCAAAAAAACTAGAACTCGGTAATATCTTTCCAACGAGATATTAAACGCTTTCAATGGCACAAAATAGAGCAAGATATGATCGCATCAAATTCTACACAAGTTCGGAGTGAAATCAAAAACATTTGTGAATATATGGTTAATCTGTAACTTTTAATTAATGCATTGTAAATGAAGTTTGAACAGTAGCTTTAGAGATCCGATCTATCTTTCCATCGAGATATAATATGCTCCAAACGGATAAACACTCAGCAAGATATGAGTGTAAAAAATACTTAGCCTTATCTCTATGATTTAGCGTTTTCAGCAAAAATAGAGCACTTTTAGCGTAAATACAGTGTTTTTTTTTGGAATTTTTTTTAAATAACGATTTTATTCATAAAAATAAAAGGTGCAGTGCAAGAAGAGAAATAAAATGAAAGATACAGAGAGTAAAAGAGAATATAAAAAACTAAAACTAGATCCAACTTAAGGTTTACAGGAAACCTTAGCGTAAATACAGTGTATTTTAGTAATCAGGCAATCATCCCTTAATATTTTGAAACCAGCGCCTGAAGACAAGTTTTAGAACTCGGTAAGATCTTTCCAACGAGATATTAAACACTTTCAACGGCACAAAATAGAGAAAGATATGATCGCATCAAATTCTACACGAGTTCAGAGTGAAATCAGAAACATTTGTGAATATATGGTTAATCTGTAACTTTGCATTAATTCATTGTAAATAAAGTTGCAACAATAGCTTTATAGCTCCGATCTATCTTTCCAACGAGATATAATACGCTCCAAACGGATAAACGCACAGAAAGATATGAGTGTCACAAATACTTAGCCTTATCTCTATGATTTAGCGTTTTCAGCGAAAATAGAGCACTTTTAGCGTAAATACAGTGTATTTTAGTAATTAGGCAATCATCCCTTGATATTTTGAAACCAGCGCCTGAAGGCAAGTTTTAGAACTCGGTAAGATCTTTCCAACGAGATATTAAACGCTTTCAACGCCACTAAAAAGAGCAAGATATGATCGCATCAAATTCTACACGAGTTAGGAGTGAAATCAGATACATTTGTGCATATATGGTTAATCTGTAACTTTTAATTAATGCATTGTAAATGAAGATGGAACACTAGCTTTATATCTCCGATCTATCTTTCCAACGAGATATAATACGCTTCAAACGGATAAACACACAGCAAGATATGAGTGTCACAAATACTTAGCCTTATCTCTATGATTTAGTGTTTTCAGCGAAAATAGAGCACTTTTACCGTAAATACAGTTTATTTTAGTACTTAGGCAATCATCCCATGATACTTTGAAACGCGAGATTGAATACAAGTTTTAGAACTCGGTAAGATCTTTCCAACGAGATATTAAACGCTCTCAACGGCACAAAATAGAGCAAGATATGATCGCATCAAAGTTTACACGAGTTCGGAGTGAAATCAGAAACATTTGTGAATATATGGTTAATCTGTAACTTTTATTTAATTCATTGTAAATGAAGTTCGAACAATAACTTTAGAGCTTCGATCTATCTCTCCAACGAGATATAATACGCTCCAAACGGATAAACACACAGCAAGATATGAGTGTCACAAATACTTAGCCTTATCTCTATGATTTAGCGTTTTCAGCGAAAATAGAGCACTTTTAGCGTAAATACAGTGCATTTTAGTAATTAGGCAATCATCCCTTGATATTTTGAAACCAGCGCCTGAAGACAAGTTTTAGAAATCGATAAGATCTTTCCAACGAGACATTAAACGCTTTCAACGGCACAAAATAGAGCAAGATATGATTGCGTCAAATTCTACACGAGTTCGGAGTGAAATCTGAAACATATGTGAATATATGGTTAATCTGTAACTTTTTATTAATGCATTGTAAATGAAGTTGGAACAATAGCTTTAGAGCTCCGATATATCTTTCCAACTAGATATAATACGCTCGAAATGGATAAACACACAGCAAGATATGAGTGTCACAAATACTTAGCCTTCTCTATGATTTAGCGTTTTCAGCGAAAATAGAGCACTTTTTGCGTAAATACAGTGTATTTTAGTAATAAGGCAATCATCCATTGATATTTTGAAACCAGCGCCTGAAGACAAGTTTTAGAACTCGGTAAGATCTTTCCATCGAGATATTAAACACTTCCAACGGCACAAAATAGACCAAGATATGATCACATCAAATTCTACACGAGTTTGGAGTGAAATCAGAAACATTTGTGAATATATGGTTAATCTATAACTTTTAATTAATGCATTGTAAATGAAGTGGGAACAATATATTTAGAACTACGATCTATCTTTCCAACGAGATATAATACGCTCCAAACGGATAAACACACAGAAAGATATGAGTGTCACAAATACTTACCTTATCTCTATGATTTAGCGTTTTCAGCGAAAATAGAGCACTTTTAGCGTAAATACAGTGTATTTTAGTTATTAGGTAATCATCCTTTGATATTTTGAAACCAGCGCCTGAAGACAAGTTTTAGAACTAGGTAAGATCGTTCTAACGAGATATTCAACGCTTTCAACGGCACAAAATAGAGCAAGATATGAGCGCATCAAATTCTACACGAGTTCGGAGTGAAATCAGAAACATGTGTGAATATATGGTTAATCTGTAACTTTTAAATAATGCATTGTAAATGAAGTTGGAACAATAGCTAGCTCCGATCTATCTTTCCAACGAGATATAATACGCTCCAAACAGAAAAACACACAGCAAGATATGAGTGTCACAAATACATAGCCTTATCTCTATGATTTAGCGTTTTCAGCGAAAATAGAGCACTTTTAGCGTAAATACAGTGTATTTTAGTAATTAGGCAATCATCCCTTGATATTTTGAAACCAGCGCCTGAAGACAAGTTTTAGAACTCGAAAACATCTTTCCAATGAGATACTAAACGTTTTCAACGGCACAAAATAGAGCAAAATATGATCGCATCAAATTCTACACGAGTTCGGAGTGAAATCAGAAACATCTGTGAATATATCGTTAATATGTAACCTTTAATTAATGCATTGTTAATGAAGTTGGAACAATAGCTTTATAGCGCCTATCTATCTTTCCAACGAGATATAATACGCTCCAAACGGATAAACACACCGCAAGATATGAGTGTCACAAATACTTAGCCTTATCTCTGTGATTTAGCGTTTTCAGCGAAAATAGAGCACTTTTAGCGTAAATAAAGTGTATTTTAGTAATTAGACAATCATCCCTTGATATTTTGAAACCGGTGCCTGAAGCTCCTGAAAGTTTACGTTGAGAGACCTTCTCTCTAGCTTTCACGCTATTCGTAAACTCCCACCTCTTTTCCGTGCGTTTCTTCATCGTTCTCACCTCTTCTCCTCCTTTCTCTTGATTTTGAGCTTGGATATTAGTTATTTTACACCTCTTCCTCCTTAGGGGAGTAAAATCTCTAATTTTTGAGCTCTTTTTGGGAGTTTTTGGAGGTTTCTTCCGTTTTTCGTTTTCGGTGTTACTATTCACCGAAAGAGGTCAACAGCCATTCCTCTCGCATCTCTTGCTGGATTTTTGATTTGAGCTTGGTTCCTGGTTCGCCTCAACCTGCTGATTAAGCAACTCTACTTTTTTTCATCATCAAGATTGTTTGGTTTTTGTCCGTACTCGTCTTCTCCGGATGTGAATAGTACTTCGTCCGCCATTGTTACTTCTTTTTTTCCTTCTCGGGTGTGGGGGTAGCTTTCCCTTAGCTTCCCCTACCTTGCATCATGCTGAAAGGAAAATCTACTCCAAAGAAGAAAACCAAGAAGAAGCCTACACTTCCTACGAAGTCTTCATCAAGACTTCGAGCTAAGGATGCGTTGGAGGTTAATGTCGGGGAGGATGACCATGCTAGTGATGTATCTTTCCGTGAGGAGGACAGCCACATCTCCTCTCCCCCACCTCGGGTCCAACATTGAAAGAGGCCCCAACGGGCTCTAATGAGGTAACATCTATCCCTAGCTCTCTTGATACTACCGAGCATACCATTGATGAGAATGTCCTTGTTGTGCCTAATGAGGGTGAGGTTATTGATATTGTCGATTCCAATCCCGTTACTATTGAACATGTTGCTCCTTCTAAGAAAACTAATCCGATGGTTTCTATTGAACCAACTTTGCCTATTGTTGATTCGGTGGTTGTCTTAAAACCACCCTTGGTCCCTATTGCTAAGCAAGCTAGTAGTGATACCTTGGTTTTGCCTAATAATGCCGCAGCTTTGGTTGATAATGCCGGGGATTTGGGTGATAATGCTACTGCCTTGGGTGTTAATAACAAGGGGGACTCACCCTCTAAGTCTAATGCCGCAGCTTTGGCTGATTATGCCGCGGCTTTGGTTGATAATGATAATGCCTTGGTTACTAAGAACAAGGGGGACCCTCCCTCTACATCTCATGCCGCGGCTCTTGTTGCTAATAAGGGCAAAGCCGTGGTAAGTGAGGACACTTCTACTAAACCTTGGGATTCTCTATTCAAGGATAATAGGAAACCCGAAAAAGGGATGAAGCTTAAATTTATCGAACCGGTTGGTGATTTTGTTGATCTTTCAAATAGAAAGATGGCCTCTATGATTGAAATTTGGTGCTTTTGTCTTGTTGCTTACTTTGATGGGAGGTTTCCCGGATTTAAAGCTATACATGAGATGATTAACAAATGGAATGTACCATGTCAAGCTAGATCCCATGACAAGGGATGGGTCATTTTTAAATTTCATAATGATGAGGATAGGACCAAAGTCCTCTCGGGTGGACCCCACACTATTCTTGGGAAATCTTTCCCTTTGAAACCTCTCTCGGAGGACTTCTCTATGGATAGTGATGAGTTCCTTAAACTCCCTATTTGGGTACAATTCCCACACCTTCCTATGAGGCTTTGGGAGGAAGACATTATTAGTGAAATTGCTTCCCATGTGGGTGTTCCTTTGGCCACGGATAGAGTTACACAAGAAAAAGTGAGATCTCACTTTGCCCGGGTCCTAATTGAGATTGATGCATCCAAACCTCCTCCTTTGGAGCTTAAGATTAAGCTGCCCAATGGCAAATTTCACACACAATTTGTGAAATATGAAACCTACCCAAATTTTTGCTTTCATTGCAAAACTTTTGGGCACCATGCCTTTACTTGTAAAGTTTTGGCCGATAATGAAAAGAAGGATAAAGTAGTTAAAGAGGCTGCCTTGCCTACCAAGGATGATCCTAAAGGGGTAAACACCCTTACTTCCAACAACAAGGAAGGAAAGGTCTACATCCCTTCGGAAATTAAAGACAAGGTGGTTTTGAAGGTTAAAAAGAATGACCACCCCTTCTTTAGGGTGACTAGACTACGTAAAGGGCCACATAAATATATTGTTGAGGAAGAGGAGGAGGGGGTGGACCCTCCTCTCCGGGAGGTGGAACCCTTTGTTGACAAAACTGCCCGTACGGTCAAGACCTCATTTGTTGATACTTTTATGGATGAGGTTGTGGTGGATATGGATGCCGAGGACCCCCTCTATCCTATTATCAAACTCAAACACAAAAAATAGGTTGATGAACCTACTCTCAAACTCAACCATAATCTTAGAATTGTGGAGGCAAATGCCCCCGGGATACAATTTACTAAGAATTGTTTGGAAGACCTTCCCGGAATTAAAGTTTGTGACAAAGGTTACACCTATTCTTCTAAGTTTCTTAAGGGAGTGTTTAAACACTATCTAAACCATTATTTTGAGGATGGTAATTTACAAGGAAATTCTCTTAAGGTCAAAGACCTTAGGAAGTTCACTAAAGATTCTTCCCGGATTGTTTATGATATTCGTGATGCCTATCTTGATGATGTTGTTGTTAAAGTTGACCTTTTTCCTAATGACAAACCGTGGATACACCTCAAGCATATTGAGGATGTGAAAGTTGATTTAGACTTGATGACTATTTGGGAATCACTACTAACCATTTGATGAAAGGTATCAATTTTACCAAGGAATGTTTGAAATCCCTTCCCGAGATTCATCCCACGGATGAGGGATATGAAGTCTCTCATATCTTTATGGAACAAGTCTATTTCCTATTTTTGGATAGATATACACCGAGGGATTCTTTTAAGCCTAAACCGAAAGGTTTTGGTGTTAGAAATGATGGGGGAAGAAGGTACACTAAACGTTTTTAATGTTTGTGTCCTCTTGGAATATTAGAGGTCTTAACAAGAACTCAAAACAAAACTCTATTGGTTCTTTTATCCATGAAATGAAGATTCATGTGTGCTGCCTTCTTGAGACTAAAATGTCTACACCGAACTTTGACAAGTTCATGGATACTAGATGGCCAAATTGGCTTTCTAGTACTAACTTTGATAAAATTGAGGGGGGCAGAATTGCCGTCATTTGGAATCCTAATTTTGTGAACCTTAACATCTTGGAGGTTGATGCCCAACACATCCATTGTGAGATTAGATGTAAGATCACACAAAATACCTTTTTTGTGACCTTCATCTATGCTCTCTACACGGTGGTGGAAAGAAGAAACCTTTGGGAACATATTGAAAACCTTGAACCTAATATCAATCTCCCTTGGTGTAACACCCCCAAATTTCCCACCCAAAACGTTGATATAATTGAAATAAAACTTTTATTTATTGATAATGAAAATTTAAAGAAAGTACAGCGGAAGTCTTAATAAGGGAAATGGGTGTTACCGCCACATCCGGTCATCTCTCGACCGGATCCACAAGCAACTAAAACATAACAGCTAATTTAATAAAATAACGTGTCTGTAAAGTAAATGTTTATTTCATGACTAGTATAACTAAGGCGACTTCTAATTCGCTCTCGGGCCATGCAAGCAATCATCAATCGACAAGATCTTCCTCACCTGCACAAATAAAGTGCAGAAACAAAACGAGGAAAAGAAAACAAAAATTAGCTTTAGAGTTAAGTAAGTACTACCCAACCCCGTAAAATAATCATGTTTGACTAAAACAGATCTTTATATAATAATATAAAAAAATACTCACACCATCGAAATTCTTTTCACTTTGATTTTTCTCAAAACTACTTACAAAACTCCTCAACTTCTCTTTAAAACTTCATAATAACTCTTCCCTTTGATTTCCTCAAAAATCACTTCTTCTCTAACTTCCTAGTAATTTAGAAGGGCGGTGCTCAACCTTTCGGTAGAGCCCGGTGGACCGTGGTTACGGACGGCCACCCCGAACAAGTGCCGGTACCACAACTGCTCTGTTGGAAACGAAACGACTACCTTAAGTGTGCACACCCCCTAAAAGGGATTCCAAGCCCCCCGAGTAGTAAGTCGTAACGAGTAGTCGGGACTCAGTCTACCAACTACCCCTGAATAAGATATTTTGAATGACTAGGGACTACTACTACCATAACTTCTTCTTAAAAGGGACCATCGATCCAAATATCACTTTAAACTCAAACTGTACTTCTTAGTAGTAGCAGACCTAATCACCCTCCACATTTATCCGGACGTGGAAAACCGACACCACGGATTTCTCCCGTGATGCTCACCTCTTATAAAAATGTAAATTTTATCTTCAATAAATAATACTTCAAAAATACTTCTCAATTTCTCTAAAAAGTCTTGAAGGTATTTAAAAATATTAAATACCCCAAAAGTACTTAATTTATATTTCTCAACTACCATATATCTCTTCAAGAATCACATACACAAAATTCAACAATTCACACTTATTCACATAATGCATAATAAGCATATAATACGAGGAAACAATTTTAGATTGGCAGAGAAACTTACCTCTAGTCTGGGTGCTCCTAATTCTCTTCTTCTACTCCGGTCTCTAAATAATCACCTTTTTTAATTAAGATGATATAATTAGTCACTTACTCTTTAATAATTATTTTACTCGATTTTTACCTTTTATTTTATATTTTTCGAATTCACTAATTCAATTATTTTATTATCCGCGTTAATCACTTCTTATTAAATTACCTTATTAATTCAGTCGTTAATTAAAATACTTAAATTCTAAAATATACGAATATAATTAATTACAATATCAAATTTCTAATTTAATAATCATCTTTTTATTTACTCAACTCCTAAATCATTTGGTATGTCTTAATATTATATCCGAATTATTTTTAATCTAACTAATCAAATATCGAAATTAGTTTATATTAACATTATTAGCATTAATAAATCCGAATTAACTAACATATTCTGATTTTATTAATTACTTAAACACTTAATATTTTAAAGTCCGAAATTATGCAAATTTTATATTACTCTACCTTAATTAGTCCAATAATTAGTGGAAACAAAATCTACCAATTTATTTATTCTAATTATGATACCAAGTCCAAATAATTATTTTAATATAATATTCATTAATGAGTATTAAACTATAAATTAATTTCATCGATAATAAATTTTTTTTTAGTTAATTACTTAATTAGCTTTATATGGTCCAATTTAATAAAATAGCCAAGAGTCGACTTTATAAATTAATAACCGTCCATAACTACATTTTGGTTCTATATTTGGCTTAGGTTGTCCAATTATTTATTTTATAATTCATTTTCCTTAATTATTCATTTATTTTCGTATATCAAATAACCGGTCCATTCACAATTAAATATACTAATATTAATTTTTATTATTTATAAATGGTCCATAATGTCCTAGTTAGTCTTATATTTATCCTAGTTTACTCCAATATTTTTTTCATAATTAATTTCGCCATTTACTTATTTATTTACTAATTGTGTACAAATTGGCCCAATTACCATTAAATCAATTAAAAATAGCTAAAAATATTATTTTTCAATTCTGGTTGGTCCGAATATGTATAATTACACCAGGTATTTAATTTATATTTTTCCAGATTTTATTTATTTCATTTAGTATTTTATTGTTAATTTTTATTGCAACTGGGCCGAACTGGCCCAAATTTAATTCTTCTGGCCCAAAAGAATCAGGCCCACAAGACATTTGGCTGGGTGACTGGGTCGTCTTCCCCAGTGAAACGCCGGAAAACGGGGAGGGAAAAGAAAAAAAACGGGGAAGAGGCTTACCTCGTCGGAAACGGCCAACGGGGTAGCGGTGCACTCCTCTCGAGACGGCGAAGGCCGGTGAAGGGTTGGCGGCGGCGACGGCGGCTCCTTCTCCTCCGTTTTCTGTCGGGAAAGTTTTCCGGCGAAAACTCCGGCGAGCGTTTTCTCCCTAGTTTCACAACCGTTTTCAATGATTCTTCCTCCGTTGGATTCCTCTCACGAAGGGGAAGGTCTGGGAAGTGTTTTCAGGGCTCGTTTTTTAGTATAGCGCTGAGTCAAAAAATGTAGTATATATATATGCTACGTACGTACATAAGCTGCGGCTTGGGGATGAAAATAACGCAGGTATCTCCTTGGTGTTTCACATTCGTCGGTTATAAGCTTTAAAGTCCAATAATGATCAGCATTAAGTTTGGTCCGTTTGGGGTGTTGAAACTTCATACGTACTATGTATGTATGCGTATGATGTATATACATGTATGTTGTATTTTATATTATGTATGCATATAAGTAATTAAGTATATCATATATAAAGTATTATTTATAAAGTAATTAAGTAATTATGTTTGACTAATTATCTTTATTATTTACTTTATGAAGTATTATTTGTTTTATTTATTTTATCAGATAATTTATATCTGGTTTATTTTTATCAGCTACTTTATGTTTCCATTTTAAAATTTTAGGGTGTCACATTCCATCCCCCTTAAAGAATGCTTCGTCCTCGAAGCATAAGCTACAACTGTTTTATTAATACTGGTGTTTTAAACTATACCCCTTTTAGAGATGCGTAGTCCCAGAGTTTAAACTTAAGTCAAATGATAAAATTCTTAAGTATTACATTCCACCCTCCTTAAAGGGTTGCTTCGTCCCCGAAGCAAGGCTAAGATACAAGTATGAATTACCAAGTATTATAGGCTACCCGTAGAAGAGATGTTACGTCCCTGCAATTAAGCACTACCTTAATCAAATAGTTGAGGGTAGCGTTTGCGCATATCATCCTCAGTTTCCCAGGTGGCGTTTTCGGCCAAGTGGTTAGACCATAACACTTTCACCATCTTAACCGCTTTCCTTCTAGTCTCACGGGTCTTGGTGTCCAAAATCTGTATCGGCCTCTCCTCGTATGTTAACGATTCATCCAACTCGACCACCTAAAAAGTCGAGGTTAGATGGGATACTTGGATCTAATTATCATAAGGTTACGATTCATACCTCGGGGCTAAGAATATGGGATTCGTCGCGGACATACTTCTTCAATTGGGAGATATGGAAAACATTGTGTACCTACGCATAGCACACTTTAGGATTTGAGAGATATCTATTAAGGTATTCACTTAACGAGCGGTTATAGTATGTTATACCTTAGCCAACTCGGTGGGTAGAGCTAGCCGATATGCCACTCTTCCCACTCGCTCGAGGATGTCATATGGGCCAATGAACCTCGGGCTTAGCTTTCCCTTCTTTCCAAACCTCATTACTCCCTTGGTTGGGGAGACTCTGAGTAGGACTTTTTCTCCCGCTTCAAATTCTGCTGGCTTCCTTCTCAGGTCTGCATAAGACTTCTGACGATCTTGTGCAGCTTTCATCCTTGCTTGAATCGTCTTCACTTTCTCTATGGTGTGTTGGAGGTAATCCGGCCCTAACACCACTTGATCTTCCATGTCACCCCAGCATAGTGGGCTTCTACACTTTTGACCATATAGAGCTTCGTACGGGGCCATTTTGATACTGGCGTGGTAGCTATTGTTGTACGAAAACTCTATTAAGTCTAAGTGTTCGTCCAACGACCCTTGTAGGTCTAACATACATGCTCTCAGCATGTCCTCGAGTGTTTGGATGGTTCGTTCCGTCTGTCCATCGGTCATCGGGTGAAAGGCAGTACTCAGCTTCAGCCTCGTCCCCATGGCGGCTTGCAATTCCTTCCAGAATTGAGATAGAAATCTAGAGTCACGGTCAGAAATGATGTCTTGTGGAACTCCATGGTACTTAACCACGTGTTTGATGTAGGCTCGGGCTAATTTCTCCATGCTCCAAGTTTCGTTCATTGGGATAAAGCGAGCGGTCTTTGTTAACCGATCAACTATGACCCAAACCTTGTCTTTGCCAGACTTGGTTAGGGGTAAGCCCCCAACAAAGTCCATGGAGATGGAATCCCACTTCCACTTTGGTACTTCCAAGGATTGTACGAGTCCCTTGGGCTTGCAACGTTCGGCTTTCACCTTCTGGCAGTTTAAGCATCGGGCCACGAACTCGGCTACCTCTTTCTTCATCTTTGGCCACCAAAAGTTCTTTTTGATGTCTTTGTAGAGTTTATCGCCCCCAGGGTGTACCGAGTAAGGCGTGTTGTGCCCTTCCTCCAGAATTTTCCTTTTAAGTTCTTCACATTTCATTGGGACACACCACCTTCCTTTGTGTCGAATGCTCCCGTCTTCGTGCATTTTGAACGGACCGTTCACGCCATTTGTCATACCCGCTCGGATTCGGCCTAGCTTTATGTCTCCAGGCTGCCCTTCACGAATTTCGTCGAAGATAGATGGGGTAACGGTCATGGTGAGTAACCGTGTTTCCCGCTCTACCTCTCCGAAATCCCGAACTTCCAAGTCTAGCTTTTGAAAGTCCCGGTAAAGTTCATCAGGTAGTACCCATGCTGCTTTGAAGGAGTGGGTTGATTTCCGGCTCAGCGCATCGGCAACTACATTTGCTTTGCCTTCATGATATTGGATCTCTAAGTCAAAGTCCTTGACGAGTTCTAGCCACCGTCTCTGTCTCATGTTAAGCTCCTTTTGGGTGAAGATGTACTTCAGGCTCTTGTGATCGGTGTAAACTTTACAGTGTACCCCATAGAGATAGTGTCTCCACAACTTTAGAGCAAAGATAACCGCTACCAGTTCTAAGTCATGAGTCGGATAGTTGACCTCATGTGTCTTTAGTTGCCTTGATGCATAGGCCACCACTTTGCCATTTTGCATCAATACGCAACCCAACCCTTTTAAACACGCATCGGTGTAGATCTCGAACCCCTCGGTACCGGACGGTAGGGTCAAGACAGGCGCGGTTGTTAACCTTTGCTTTAGCTCTTGGAAAGCTTGTTTGCATTCTTCACTCCATATGAACTTCGTAGTCTTCTTCGTGAGATTAGTCAAAGGCTTTGCTATCTTCACGAATCTACGATAATAGCCCGCCAAACCTAAAAAGCTCCGGACCTCCGTCACGGTTTTGGGCGCAGGCCAGTCAATCACTGCTTCAACCTTTGACGGGTCAACGGATACCCCTTCTCGGGTGATGATGTGGCCCAAGAATGCTACCTGGTCCCTCCAGAAATCACACTTTGAGAGTTTGGCATATAGTTGATTCTCTCTCAAAGTTTGCAGTGCTATCCTCAGATGTTCTTCATGCTCAGTTGGTGTCTTGGAGTACACCAGGATGTCGTCAATGAACACCACAATGAACAGATCGAGGTAGGGTCGGAACACACGGTTCATGAGGTCCATAAATACCGCAGGTGCATTGGTGAGGCCAAATGGCATTACGGTGAACTCATAGTGTCCGTACCTCGTTCGAAAGACCGTCTTCGGGATATCTTTTTCAGAAATCCTCACTTGATGGTACCCGGACCTTAAATCAACTTTGGAAAACGTGCTAGCTCCCCTCAATTGATCAAAGAGGTCATCAATGCGAGGCAGCATGTATTTGTTCTTGATGGTCGCTTTATTCAGCTCCCTATAGTCAATGCAGAGTCTCAGACTCCCATCCTTCTTCTTCACAAACAAGACCGGAGCACCCCAAGGTGAGATACTCGGTTTGATGTAGCCTTTCTCCAATAATTCTTCAAGTTGTTCTTTCAGTTCTTGCATCTCCTTCGGTGCCATTCGGTATGGTGCCTTTGAGATGGGTGCGGTGCCTGGCAGAAGGTCGATTGAAAACTCGACTTCCCTCTCCGGTGGCATCCCCGGAATCTCTTCTGGGAAAACATCCGGAAACTCATTGACCACTGGGATTTGGTCAATGGTCGGATCCTCGGAGGTCAAGTCTTTGATCCTGCACAAGTAAACTTCATACCCCTTTCTGGCATATCGTTTGACTTGTTGCATGGTTGCTAGCTTCACTCCCGGTTTAGATGTAACTGCTTTGTAGGATACACGTTTTTTATTGGGTCCTCTCAAGACCACTTTCTGCTCGTCGCATAGGATTTTGGCTTTATATTTCCCTAGCCAGTCCATACCCAACACCACGTCGATATCCTCCAGGTCAAATTGGATTAGATCTCCGGGTAGTTCGGTATCGGATATGACTATGGGAACGTTAGAGAAAACACTCCCACATGATACCACTTTGTTGGAGGCCGTTTTTACGTTAAGACTAAGCTTAGTGGTAGGTTCTAGCTTTGTCCTTTCCACGAATTTTGATGCTATGAAGCTGTGGGACGCACCTGAATCAAACATCACATAAGCAGGTTTGGAGTTTACAAGAAAGGTACCTGTCACCACATCGTGTGCATTTGCTTGCGCCTGGTTCATGACGTAGATGCGGCCTTGAGTGTTGTTTTGCCCTCCCGGGCCTTGGTTTCGGTTAGCCTCCGCTGGGCGGTTACCGGGATTACCACGGTTGATGTTAGCGTGATTATTCCCGCCCCCAGTTTGGTTGTTCCCTTGGTTTTGACCCTGGCCCGGAGGTTTCCGGCACTCATATGCCCGATGCCCCATGAGATTACAGTTGTAACATCTCACCGCATTTCCCGCACAATCCTTCCCGGGATGGTTATTTGGGCACAGTTTGCATTTGTAGTGCCGTACCTGAGCGGGCTGATTCCTTCCCTGACCCTGGCCTTGGAAGGTTCTACCGTTTTGGTTGTTTTGTCTTGGCTCTGGGCGGTCATTTCGGGCCTTCTTGTGCTGCTGTTCTACCTCGGCAATCTTCCGGTCTCTCTTCTGCGCCTCCCTCTCCTTCTGATGTACCATGTAGTACTTCCCGGCCTTCCGATACGCCTCATTCATATTCCGCGGCTCTGCCACGGTTACGAACTTTTGGGCGCCAAAGTTCAGCCCATTCACAAACCTTCGGGTCATGCTGGCCTCAGTGGATACCAGCTGATGGACAGTCTACCCGGGGGTATATATCCGAAGGGTTATCGCGGGAAGTAATCTAGAGAGAAGTCAGAGCAAGTAAATGAAAGTAGAGAGAGAGTGTATTCAATATGTTATGACTTGGTTACAAATGGGGAAAAGGGGTGCTATTTATAGTAGCAATAAATGCCGGGCAGGGACACGTGTCAAGCGCTCATTGGCCGAGGGGTCACCTCAACTGGTTGGCGCTGGCAGCCGCATGTGGCCGCATTTAATGCGGCTGTTGGATGGGACGTCTGTGCGGGGTACGGTGATCTGTACGCATGTGAGGCGGATATCTTGTCGAGTGAGATGCCTTCGGCTATAGAGCAATAACCGAGGGCTCCTCCACCCGATGGCATCCTGGTGCCGAGGGCTCACAGTGCCGAGGGCTACTGTTTTCGCCGTTTTCTCCCAGTTTCTTAATTTGCTTGAGAAACCCGCTCTGTGAGAATTTGGAGCCTTCGGCCAGGGGGCCGAAGGCACCCCTGTGCGTTGTGCGGACTGCTTGGTACTCTAAGCGCTGTGATTCGGGCCTGTTGGGCCTTTTGAGCCTTTTGGGCCTTCGCTGGAGTAGTAGGAGTCTGTGGGCCGGGGGTTCCCGGGCCATATACTCCATCAGGAGTCCCTCACTCCTTTTGCCGAAAGGTACTTGAGGGAAAAGGAGTAATTTGTGCTTGCCCTTTGATGTTTGTCCCGTCGTGATCTCTGAAGTTGGTGAGGAGTCGTTGCTTCTATGTCCCTGCCGAAGGCAGTCCCTCAGTTACCCACATGTCGGGACTTGAGGGCTTGCTTTGTTGTTTGTTGGAATTTCACAGATTTTGTAATTTAATGATTTTCCCGAGGGGGTCCTCCAGTCCCCCACTCCTTGAGGCACTTGTAAAGTGGTGAAAAGGAGTAAAGTAGTTACGTTGTTGTTGTGGGCCGAAGGCTGACGCTTTTCGTTTCATTTTGGGGGGATGCCTCGTTAAAAACCTCATTAGGAAAAACCCTTTGGGAAAAAATCCTAACGAGGGAAAAAGAGTGCACCGAACTCCCCCAATGATGAATCGAAAATGTCAAACCTTGGTAAAAAATGGAGAATGGCGGGAATGCCGAGGGCTCTCTCTTCTGAGGGCTCCTGTGTTGATTAGCCGAAGGCTTGATGTTGATGTCCTGGTGGCGCCGAAGGGGAGCCCCTCAATCCAGGGATCGAGGGCCTGCCAGATGAGGGCAGCAGTGAAGTTGTTACCGGGGGGGTCCACTGTTTGTTGATTTGTTGGTGATGAAGATACCGAGGGCTCCCCATTACCTGTGTGCCAGGGGCCATCCGTCAATGAGGAAACTCCCCGGGGGCTACCCGGTTTTGCAGTGCTGAGGGGGAATCCCCGAGGGGGTGTCCTGATATGAAGCCCTGGGTTTCTGAAGGAGTGATCCCGAAGGCGTGTGTAATGTGCTGTGTGGGGCACAACCCCGGGGCACTTCTGGGTGATTGCACCCGGAGGCTATCCTTGATGAAGTGGAGTGAAGTAGAAAACCCGGGGGCTTCCAGAATATAGCCGTTGGAAATATAGCCGTTGGAATATGTAACGACAGGATATAGCCGTTGGGGGGTGGCACACGTGGCGTGTGATGGCTGGCTGTTCGTGGGCGGCGTCACCGGTTGGGTGAAACGGTGGTGTGTAATGATGGCGATCCGTCCGGAGGCCCGGTATCCAGGCCCAAGCCCGGATTCATCGCCTATAAATACCCCAAGGCCAGGCATTCCTCCGTGTGTGATAAACTTGTTAGCGAAGCTCTGCCAATTTTTCTAGAGAGAGAAACAGCAGCCTTCGGTCCTAACTCAGCTTTCGAGGTCAGTGCTCCCTGCCTTTCTCCTTCTAGCATAGCTGTACTGTGCCCTTAGGTTAGGAGAGAAAAGTTAGGAAACACTTACCGTCTACGAGCCCTCGAACTAGAGTGCGAATGTCGTCCCAGAGTGATTCTCAAGATATCTCGAGGACGCCCTCGATGGAGGACGAAGGCATCTCCGACGTGGAGTCAAGCAGCGGTCAACCCTCGGATGGTGGTGATGCAGCCCTGGCCCGGGAGGTCCAGAAGGAACTCACTGCGGAGGTTGAAGCCGAGGGCTTCGAGCAGGAGTGCGATGATGAAGACTTAGCCCTCGCCTGGCAGACAGCGGAGGATGAGGCACAGAATGAGAGCTCGAAGGTTACGATTGTTGTTCTCCCCCCTCGGGGTTCCGGGGAGGCCAGTAGCTCGGGGCCGTTGGATCCGATACCTTTGAGGGCGGTTTCCGGTTTGAAGAAGAAGAAGGCCGCTACCAAGAAGAAGGAGAGGGCCGTCGATCAAGGAAAGCCCGTGGACATGCCCGAGGGGTATAGTTGGCTGAACACTGAGGCCCTCGAGATCAGGTCGAAGGCTGACAGGGCAGATCTGTACGTGACTCAGCTGCACGTGGGGCCCTCGGCCGAAGTGGTGGAGCCAGGTCCCGACGACATGTTGTCCAGGGCGCCCGAGGGGTGTATCGCTATTCACGTCCTTTCGGTTTCCATGGGACTTAGGTTCCCTCTGCACCCATTCCTCCGGGAATATTTGCGGTTTGTTGGCTTGGTCCCCTGCCAACTCACGCCCAACAGCCACTCCTACATTGCGGGGTTCCTCTAGCTCTGCAAGTCCCGAGGGGTGAAGCCCAGCCTGGATCTATTCTTCCAGAGCTTTAATCTGTGCCAGGGGGGGCACGAAAACGGCGAGGGGTACGCCAACCTGCAGCAGATTGCCCGCTTCAAACTATTCTCCGATGCTCCTTCTTCCAACAAAGGATGGAGGGAACGTTGGTGCTATGTGAAGTTGGATGAGAGCCCATTCCCGAGGGAGCTGCGTGATCGATTCCGAAGGCACGAAAAGATCAGGAGTGCCGCTCTCGAGAAAGACGGCCTAAAGCTGGCCAAGTTCCCGGAGGGGAAAAACAAGAACGTGGCGATCAAAGACTGCACCCTCGAGGAGGATTTATACACCCTCGGGTTCCGGAGGTACCGCTTCATAGGGGAGACCGATGAAAAGTACCCTCCCTTCAACAAGGCCTTCGGAGGGGCCGGAGGTAGGAGCCGAGGGCTTTAGAATTTTGTACTTAGTTTTTTTTTTTTTGCTTGGATGTTATCGTCCCTTCGCTTAGACCCGTCGGACTAACCCTTTGTCTCCTTTGTGCAGGTATCCCCGTCTCTATGGTGAACGCAAAGGGCCTTGCTCGTTTGAAGAAACAGGACCCGAAGGGGTCGGGACAGGGCATCCAGAAGCCCGCCACTGCCCTCTTTAAGAAAGCCGAGGGCGATGCCGCTGCCGGCAAGAGGAAGGCAGTGACCAAGGGGTCCCCCCCGGCTACCAAAAAGCCGAAGAAGGGGGATGTCGCCGAGAAGGAGCCCCCGGTCATTATCGCTGATGAGCACCCCGCCTCCGGGGTGCAGGTGGAGAAGCTGCCGGGTGGAACGCCGGCGGGGGCAGAGGAGTTGCTGCCTGAGATCCTCCAAGTCGCGTTCCCGAGGGGTACATCTTTGGCCAGCGGCGCTGTCGACCCGGGGGCCTTCCTGAGGGGTATGATCCCTGAGACGGATAGGGCTGCCCTCGGGGCCTATAATGATGCGGCCCTCGAGGACCACATTCTCCGCTCCTCCCTCTCTGTAAGTGTTTTTACCTGGCTTTCTCCATCTTCTCCTTTGATTATTTTGTGTGATTGCCTTTAACTGTTTTTGTTGTTGTTCTGCAGGCTTGCTTAGCCCTCGGCGAACAGGCTCGGAGGCTTCAAGAATGGCGCCTCCACAAAGCGGAGCAAGACGCCAGAATGAGGGAGTGCCTCCTCAAGAACCAAGAGGCGGTGAAGCTGGGGGCCCAGCTAGAAGAGAAGCTCCGGCAGATGAGCTTGAAATTGGAGGCTGCAGAGAAAGGCAAGGCTGATGCTGAGGCCGCTGCTGAGGCCGCTGCTAAAGAGGCCGAGGACTCCAAAGCGCTAGCCGTCGCCAAGGCTCAGGAGGAGGCTGTTGAGGCCTTTGTCGCCGAGGGTTGGAGAGCCGAGGGGCGCAAGATGTGGGTATCCTCGGTCGTGGAGGCATGCGTTGAAGAATGGGCCGAGGGCCCTGGGTGGGAATGGATGGCCCGGAAGGGCAGAGAGTACTATGAAGCCGGCGAATTCTTCACCCAGGCCCTCATCTACCGGAGGATGGCCCGGCATTTGGGCATTGAGCAAAAGGACTTCTCCCCTTCGGCGTATGGCCTTCCTCCCCTGCAGCCTGATGTCCGTGAGTCGCTTCCGGAAGGTGTTCAGAGGCCCGACCTTGAGGACACGGAGTTGAAGAATGAGGCCGAGGACGACGCTGTCGAGACCGGAGCGGAGGCATCATCAAGGCCGGCTGCAGAGGGCGCCCCGGTGAATGATGTTGTGGTAGTTGTAGAGTGACTTCATAATTTGTAATGTCTGAATATTTTTTGTAACAATCAACATTGATCCTTCGGCTTCGGCCCGTTTGTAATAGTAACATCGCAATTACACTTGCTTTTTTTTTATGATTGAATGATCGCCTTCGGGCTTTGTATATATGACTTGATCCCTTCAATTCCTTTATTCTTGAATGTATGCCTCCGTTTTCCTTGAGTGTATGCCTTCGGCATTTTTGAATGTATGTGTTTGTTCCTTTGAATGTATGTCTTAGGACTTAGAATACTATCTGATTGTAGCTAGCCCTTAGGAGCCTTCGGTGGTTGGGCACCCTTTGCTGGATATGCAACCGAGGGTTCAGCAGCAATTAGGACTTAGAAAATTTTTCTAAGTGTAGAACACCATAGGGCCTTCGGGTGTTTGCAGTAATCCAAATCCTAGGACTTAGAAAAATTTCTAAATGTAGATTTCCCCTTGAGAGCCTTCGGGATATGGCCTCCCTTCCTGATGTGTGAATGTTGGGCCGAGGGCCCACTGCACAGGATTTAGAGATTTTTTGCAAGTGTAGTATGTCATGTAGCCTTCGGCTACTGTGTAGAAATTTTTCTGGAGTGTTGATTCCTTGTGTACTGTAGCCCTCGATTGATAGGTAGCCTTCGGTAATTAGGTCCCTTGAGATGAGGGTGAAATATGTAGGACTTAGAAAATCTTCCAAGTGTAGAGTTTCCCTTGGGAGCCTTCGGGAGATGGCATCCCTTCATGATGTATGAGTAGTTGATCGGGGGGAAAATATGTAGGACTTAGAAAATCTTCTAAGTGTGGGTTTTCCCTTGGGAGCCTTCGGGAGATGGCATCCCTCCTTGATGTATGAGTAGTTGACCAGGGAAAACATGTAGGACTTAGAAAATATTCTAAGTGTGGATTTTCCCTTGGGAGCCTTCGGGAGATGGCATCCCTCCTTGATGTATGAGTAGTTGACCAGGGAAAAACATGTAGGACGTAGAAAATATTCTAAGTGTGGATTTTCCCTTGGGAGCCTTCGGGAGATGGCATCCCTCCTTGATGTATGAGTAGTTGACCAGGGAAAAACATGTAGGACTTAGAAAATATTCTAAGTGTGGATTTTCCCTTGGGAGCCTTCGGGAGATGGCATCCCTCCTTGATGTATGAGTAGTTGACCGGGGGGGGGGGGGGAATATGTAGGACTTAGAAAATCTCCTAAGTGTAAATTTTCCCTTGGGAGCCTTCGGGTGATAGCTGCCCTCCGATTCCACGTCAATTTGCAGATGCCCGGGGGTTACTCATTTAGGACAGAATACTTTTTTTTAAGTGTTGTTGTATTGCATGGCCTTCGGCCACCATATTCCCTTGGCTGTAATATTGATTGGGCCGGGGGCCCAATCTTTAGGTATTAGAATTTTTCAAGTGTTGTTTCTTCGTGTAGCCTTCGGGTGTCCGGGGGCTGCTCCTTCAGGACTTAGAATTTTTCTAAGCATGAATTGATGTTGAATCCTGTTGTTGTGAAGAAAGCCAATGAGGAGTGTGTGCCCTCGGCATACACTTTAAAAGTTGTAGAATTTGACCCTTGTCATGGGGAAAGGGCCCTCGGTATTTGTGCATAACAGATGCCTTCGGTGTTTGTTTGAAGTACCGTTTAGTGGACCTTGGATAGTCCAGTCCCTTTGTATTGTTGAAGCCTTCGGTGTTTTTGTGACCGGAGGTGACCAGGTAGTGGACTTAGCCGTTTCCTGATGATATTTCTTTGAGTAGTATCCTTCGGGAAACAGGAGTCTTCAATTACCGGAGGTGTTCCCGTGGGGAGCCCTCGGCATGTTGTGATATTGTTGGAGTGTACTCTTTGATTTCTCGCTGAGTCTACTCCCCTTCACCCCTTTTTTTTTTTTTTTTTTTTGGTTGGTGGTGAAGGGAAGGCATCAAGAAACTTGGTTTCTTGGTAAGGCTGGGCCTATTAGGAGACCATCAGAATACACCAATGGCTCTCCTCCCTCGGGTTAACCTTCCGAGTTCTGAGGGGATCGAGGGACGTTTCCTGGGCACAAGATATGGTGGTACGTAACCTGCCTCCCCTTGGGGGATGGCGCGGAAAGCGCCTCATTTTTGAAAGTCGTCCCCTCGGCGCTAGACATAGTCTGTGGCCTGCCACACCCTTGGGGTGGTGGCGCGGGGAGCGTTTCGGTTTGGAAGTCGAATCCTGGGCATTTCTCATGCCTGTCATACCCTGGGTATCGCGGGAAGTAATCTAGAGAGAAGTCAGAGCAAGTAAATGAAAGTAGAGAGAGAGTGTATTCAGTATGTTATGACTTGGTTACAAATGGGGAAAAGGGGTGCTATTTATAGTAGCAATAAATGCCGGGCAGGGACACGTGTCAAGCGCTCATTGGCCGAGGGGTCACCTCAACTGGTTGGCGCTGGCAGCCGCATTTAATGCGGCTGTTGGATGGGACGTCTGTGCGGGGTACGGTGACCTGTACGCATGTGAGGCGGATATCTTGTCGAGTGAGATGCCTTCGGCTATAGAGCAATAACCGAGGGCTCCTCCACCCGATGGCATCCTGGTGCCGAGGGCTCACAGTGCCGAGGGCTACTGTTTTCGCCGTTTTCTCCCAGTTTCTTAATTTGCTTGAGAAACCCGCTCTGTGAGAATTTGGAGCCTTCGGCCAGGGGGCCGAAGGCACCCCTGTGCGTTGTGCGGACTGCTTGGTACTCTGGGCGCTGTGATTCGGGCCTGTTGGGCCTTTTGGGCCTTTTGGGCCTTCGCTGGAGTAGTAGGAGTCTGTGGGCCGGGGGTTCCCGGGCCATATACTCCATCACCAGCTCTTTGGTGAAGCGGGCCAGTTGGACAAACTTCGTGTGGTACTCTTGGACAGTTAAATCTCCTTGCTTGAAGTTGACAAACTCATCATAGTTTGCCTCTTTCACATGGTCCGGATAGAAACGGTCGCGTAGGGCTATCTTGAAGTCTTCCCAACAAAATTCCGGTTGCTCGAGCAGAGTTGTCCCGGTGGCAGCCCACCAATGATCCGTCTCTTGGTGCAAGTAGTACACCGCTATGTTTACCCGCTGCTCTAACGGGCAGTTGAGCGAATCAAAGAGCTTGTCGAAGGTTCGGATCCAGTCTTCTAAAATCAGATGATCCTCCTCCCCCAGGTATTTTGGGGGGTTCCTTCCGGCTACGCGCGCTGCATAGTCAACCCCTTGGTTATGGGTTTGAGCTGCTCCAATGTGTTGCGCCATCTGCTGAATAGTTTGAGCCAACTCCTCAACAGTTGGGGTCGCATGGGGGTTTCTTCTTGGCGGCATGCTTCTTAATAAAGAAAAGCCCGTACTAAGTATTAATGCATACATAAGGATTCTATACAAATTCTCTACTAACTTCAGATTCTTAGAACAAATAGTACACATAGTGTATCACATATTTTACATACTTCACAGAGGCATGAATCTCATGCATTTCATAACTCAATAACTTCGCAAGGTTTCTCCCTCTCACCGCGTTCCTAAGAGGCCTCTTTCCTAGTATATTCATTCTCCTAATTTTAGGAAAACATTTTTGAAAATCCCGCATCAAACCCATAGTTTTCGTCAAAGAATTCGAACAACAAGTGATAGAGTATATCTCTAACCCACATACTCCATCAATGAGGTTTCAGCACAAGGAGAAATTCCCAGTTAGTTGGACGAGCGCAAAGACTCAATTATGCACCAACCAGCTTAGACTGTTATCGTCTTTGTGACAGAATTTCTCCCTACGACCTATTACCTCGTGTTCTAGTCCTTTCGGGAAAACCAAAGGCTCTGATACCAATTTGTAACACCCCCAAATTTCCCACCCAAAACGTTGATATAATTGAAATAAAACTTTTATTTATTGATAATGAAAATTTAAAGAAAGTACAGCAGAAGTCTTAATAAGGGAAATGGGTGTTACCGCCACATCCGGTCATCTCTCGACCAGATGCACAGGCAACTAAAACATAACAGCTAATTTAATAAAATAACGTGTCTGTAAAGTAAATGTTTATTTCATGACTAGTATAACTAAGGCGACTTCTAATTCGCTCTCGGGCCATGCAAGCAATCATCAATCGACAAGATCATCCTCACCTGCACAAATAAAGTGCAGAAACAAAACGAGGAAAAGAAAACAAAAATTAGCTTTAAAGCTAAGTAAGTACTACCCAACCCCGTAAAATAATCATGTTTGACTAAAATAGATCTTTATATAATAATATAAAAAAATACTCACACCATCGAAATTCTTTTCACTTTGATTTTTCTCAAAACTACTTACAAAACTCCTCAACTTCTCTTTAAAACTTCATAATAACTCTTCCCTTTGATTTCCTCAAAAATCACTTCTTCTCTAACTTCCTAGTAATTTAGAAGGGCGGTGCTCAACCTTTCGGTAGAGCCCGGTGGACCGTGGTTACGGACGGCCACCCCGAACAAGTGCCGGTACCACAACTGCTCTGTTGGAAACGAAACGACTACCTTAAGTGTGCACACCCCCTAAAAGGGATTCCAAGCCCCCCGAGTAGTAAGTCGTAACGAGTAGTCGGGACTCAGTCTACCAACTACCCCTGAATAAGATATTTTGAATGACTAGGGACTACTACTGCCATAACTTCTTCTTAAAAGGGATCATCGATCCAAATATCACTTTAAACTCAAACTGTACTTCTTAGTAGTAGCAGACCTAATCACCCTCCACATTTATCCGGACGTGGAAAACCGACACCACGGATTTCTCCCGTGATGCTCACCTCTTATAAAAATGTAAATTTTATCTTCAATAAATAATACTTCAAAAATACTTCTCAATTTCTCTAAAAAGTCTTGAAGGTATTTAAAAATATTAAATACCCCAAAAGTACTTAATTTATATTTCTCAACTACCATATATCTCTTCAAAAATCACATACACAAAATTCAACAATTCACACTTATTCACATAATGCATAATAAGCATATAATACGAGGAAATAATTTTAGATTGGCAGAGAAACTTACCTCTAGTCTGGGTGCTCCTAATTCTCTTCTTCTACTCCGGTCTCTAAATAATCACCTTTTTTAATTAAGATGATATAATTAGTCACTTACTCTTTAATAATTATTTTACTCGATTTTTACCTTTTATTTTATATTTTTCGAATTCACTAATTCAATTATTTTATTATCCGCGTTAATCACTTCTTATTAAATTACCTTATTAATTCAGTCGTTAATTAAAATACTTAAATTCTAAAATATACGAATATAATTAATTACAATATCAAATTTCTAATTTAATAATCATCTTTTTATTTACTCAACTCCTAAATCATTTGGTATGTCTTAATATTATATCCGAATTATTTTTAATCTAACTAATCAAATATCGAAATTAGTTTATATTAACATTATTAGCATTAATAAATCCGAATTAACTAACATATTCTGATTTTATTAATTACTTAAACACTTAATATTTTAAAGTCCGAAATTATGCAAATTTTATATTACTCTACCTTAATTAGTCCAATAATTAGTGGAAACAAAATCTACCAATTTATTTAATCTAATTATGATACCAAGTCCAAATAATTATTTTAATATAATATTCTTTAATGAGTATTAAACTATAAATTCATTTCATCGATAATAAAAAATTTTTTAGTTAATTACTTAATTAGCTTTATATGGTCCAATTTAATAAAATAGCCAAGAGTCGACTTTATAAATTAATAACCGTCCATAACTACATTTTGGTTCTATATTTGGCTTAGGTTGTCCAATTATTTATTTTATAATTCATTTTCCTTAATTATTCATTTATTTTCGTATATCAAATAACCGGTCCATTCACAATTAAATATACTAATATTAATTTTTATTATTTATAAATGGTCCATAATGTCCTAGTTAGTCTTATATTTATCCTAGTTTACTCCAATATTTTTTTCATAATTAATTTCTCCATTTACTTATTTATTTACTAATTGTGTACAAATTGGCCCAATTACCATTCAATTCTGGTTGGTCCGAATATGTATAATTACACCAAGTATTTAATTTATATTTTTCCAGATTTTATTTATTTCATTTACTATTTTATTGTTAATTTTTATTACAACTGGGCCGAACTGGCCCAAATTTAATTCTTCTGGCCCAAAAGAATCAGGCCCACAAGACATTTGGCTGGGTGACTGGGTCATCTTCCCCAGTGAAACGCCGGAAAACGGGGAGGGAAAAGAAAAAAAAACGGGGAAGAGGCTTACCTCGTCGGAAACGGCCAACGGGGTAGCGGTGCACTCCTCTCGGGACGGCGAAGGCCGGTGAAGGGTTGGCGGCGGCGACGACGGCTCCTTCTCCTCCGTTTTCTGTCGGGAAAGTTTTCCGGCGAAAACTCCGGCGAGCGTTTTCTCCCTCGTTTCACAACCGTTTTCAATGATTCTTCCTCCGTTGGATTCCTCTCACGAAGGGGAAGGTCTGGGAAGTGTTTTCAGGGCTCGTTTTTTAGTATAGCGCTGAGTCAAAAAATGTAGTATATATATATGCTACGTACGTACATAAGCTGCGGCTTGGGGATGAAAATAACGCAGGTATCTCCTTGGTGTTTCACATTCGTCCGTTATAAGCTTTAAAGTCCAATAATGATCAGCATTAAGTTTGGTCCGTTTGGGGTGTTGAAACTTCATACGTACTATGTATGTATGCGTATGATGTATATACATGTATGTTGTATTTTATATTATGTATGCATATAAGTAATTAAGTATATCATATATAAAGTATTATTTATAAAGTAATTAAGTAATTATGTTTGACTAATTATCTTTATTATTTACTTTATGAAGTATTATTTGTTTTATTTATTTTATCAGATAATTTATATCTGGTTTATTTTTATCAGCTACTTTATGTTTCCATTTTAAAATTTTAGGGTGTCACACTTGGATTGTTACGGGGGATTTTAACTGTGTAGGCAGTCCTAATGAAAGGATTGGGCCTACACCCCCTCGGCTTATTACATCCAACATCTTAATGATTTCAAGGTTCAAGCGAACCTTACTGACTCTCCTTCCACAGGTGAGTTCCTTACTTGGAATAGGGGCTCCCTTTGGGCCAAACTCGACAGAGTGCTTATGAATTCCTGCTGGTCCACCTTTAATATTACCTGTAATGCTCACTTCTTTGATATGGAAATGGAATTTGACCATTGTGCCGTACTTGTTACTATTGGCAATAACTCTCTTGTTGCTTCTAGGCCTTTCAAATTCTTTAACATGTGGCTTAAGCACGAGGCTTTTACCAACATTTTAACCACTCATTGGTTCCAGGACATGTACGTTACACCTCAATTTAGGCTGGACCGCAAGCTTAAGAGGCTTAAAAAACCTCTTAAAGAGCTTAATTTCAACGCTTTTGGTCACATTTCTGATAGGGCTAAGGAGGCTAAAAAGGAATATAAGAGGCTCCACGCTCTTTTACTCCTCTCTCCTCTTGATGAGGCTACCAAACTTGAGGTTGCCTCGGCCGAAAAGAATGCTATGAACCTTAAGAGGGCTGAGGAAGATTTTTTCAGACAAAAGGCCAAAGCTAATCACTTGATCTTAAGTGACCGGGGCACTAAGTACTTCCACTCTATTGTCAAAAAGTATGTGGCTAGAAACTCCATTACTTCTATTAAGTTAGATAATGGAGATTCCACCACATCTCTAAATCATGTGGCTTCTGAGCTGGTTGGTTTCTTTACAAATCTCTTTGGTACTTCTTGTCCTAATGTGGATATTGACCCTGATATTATCCTTTCTGGTACTTGTATGGATAACTCTAAAGTTGCTGGGCTGCTTGCCCCTATTTCTAATGATGAAATTAAGAATGCCATGTTTGATATTGGGGACAATAAATCCCCTGGACCTGATGGCTATACATCTGCTTTCTTTAAGCAAAATTGGAATATTGTTGGACATGATGTTATGTTAGCTGTGAGGGGGTTCTTTAACTCTGGAAAGCTCTTAAAGCAGCTTAACCATACGGTTATTGCTCTTATTCCTAAGACCTCCCATGAGCCCATGGCTGCTGACTTTAGGCCTATTGCTTGCACCAATGTCATCTATAAAACTATCACTAAGATCATTGTTGCTCGTATGATCCCTTGCCTTCCTGAGCTTATTGATCCTACCCAAGGGGCTTTTTTTGATGGGAGACTTATGCTTGACAATGTCTTTTTAGCCCAAGAACTCATTAAAGGCTATTCTAGGAAGCATATGTCTCCTAGATCTATGATCAAGGTGGATCTGAGAAAGGCTTATGACACCATTTCCTGGAACTTTTTGGAAAAGGTGCTTATAACTATTGGGTTCCCGTACAGATTTGTTAAGTGGATTCTGGAATGTGTTTCTACACCTTCCTTTTCCATCTCCATTAATGGGATACTCCACGGAAATTTCAAAGGGAAGAGAGGCCTACGGCAGGGGGACCCCATGTCTCCTCTTCTTTTTGTTATCTGCCTTGAATATCTTTCTAGGCTCCTCCATAACAGAACTAAGGCTGCGGCCTTCAAGTTTCATCCTAAGTGTGTTAAACTTAATATCTCTCATGTGGCATATGCTGATGATCTCATGCTCTTTTCTAGAGGGGACTTCCCTTCTATTAAAGTTCTCATTGATGCCTTGGATGAGTTTGGGAACGTTTCTGGACTTAGAGTCAATTTTGACAAGTCCAACATTTTCCTTGGTGGTCTGGCTGACTATGAGCTTAACTATATTCTTAGCATGATTGATTTTAAGGAGGTGTCCTTCCCTGTGAGGTACTTGGGCATTCCCCTTTCCCCCCTTAAAATTGATGTTGCTCAATATGCTCCACTTTTGGATTCCATTACCAATCACATCATGGCTTGGAACACTAAATCTCTTTCTTATGCTGGAAGAGTTGAGCTTATCAAATCTGTTATTCAAGGTTTCCATTCCTTTTGGTTGCAAGCACTCCCTATTCCTAAGGCGGTGCTTGATAGAATTACCTCTATCTGTCGCATCTTCCTTTGGGGATGCAAATTTGCCCGTGTTGCATGGGCTGATATTTGCCTACCTATGGAGGAAGGAGGGCTTGGTATTCATGATACTAACATTTGGAATTCTGCCCTCCTTGCTAAAACCCTTTGGGATATCCATACTAAGAAGGATAACCTTTAGGTTAGATGGATTCATGGGGTCTACCTTAATGGTAGAGGTGTTTGGGAGTTTACACCTCACACAAGAGACTCCATATTGATCAAAAAGATTGCTTTGGTTAGAGATCAGATCGTATCTCATTTTGATAATACTCATGATGCCATTGGTTACCTTGAGACTATTCAAACCAACGGCAAACTTTCCTCGGCCAAAGTGTATAACTTGCTTCGGACTAAAGGGGAAACCCATGCTTGGATGTCCTTCATTTGGAAGGGTTATATCCCTCCGAAGTTCTCTTTCACGGTTTGGCTTGCCTTCCGCAACCGGCTGGCCACTTTTGATAATCTGCATAGACTTGATGTTGTTAATATTTGTCATTTTTGTAAAGGTGGTCCCGAATCGGTGCCACGGCTATTTTTTGCTTTTCCTTTTGAAGGTAACGTTTGGAAGAAAGTCAGGACCTGGCTGGAGCTTCCAAGGGAGATGAGGACGCTACATAGCTCGATGAAATGGATCAAGAAGGAAAGGCAGGGCTCCGGAATAAAGGCTAAGGCAGCTAGGATCGCTTATTGCTACTCCGTCTATTGGATTTGGAGGACACGGAATGCTACTTGCTTCGATGGCTTGACTCCTAAAGTGGACGATGTGGTTGCTAGAATTCAGTATATTACTTACAAAATTTTGTATAGCCTTTACCCTTATGATCTCGTTAATTTGTAAGCTTTTGCTCCTTGCGTGATCCCGTTTGGGTGAGGGGCTGTTGTCCTTGTTTTGAGCTGGTTTCTGGCGTCTTTTTGTGCATCTCCTAATCCTTGAGGGGCGGGCAGTTGCTGTTGTTGATAGGCTGTGCTTGCTTTGGGTTGTCCATGTGTGGACAACTTGCATTTTTGTTTCCCTTGTGTTTGTACATTCTTAAACCCCCTTTTTCTTGGGTGTTTCTTTCTAATATACTTACGGTTCACCCAAAAACAAAATTGAAACCGGTGCCTGAAGACAAGTTTTAGAACTGGGTATGATCTTTCCAACGAGATATTAAACGCTTTCAACGGCACAAAATAGAGCAAGATATGATCGCATCAAATTCTACACGAGTTCGGAGTGAAATCAGAAACATTTGTGAATATATGGTTAATCTGTAACTTTTAATTAATGCATTGTAAATGAAGTTGGAACAATAGCTTTAGAGCGTCCGATCTATCTTTCCAACTAGATATAATACGATCCAAACGGATAAACACATAGCAAGATATGAGTGTCACAAATACTTAGCCTTATCTCTATGATTTAGCATTTTCAGCGAAAATAGAGCACTTTTAGCGTAAATACAGTGTATTTTAGTAATTTGGCAATCATCCCTTGATATTTTGAAACCATCTCCTGAAGACAAGTTTTAGAACTCGCTACGATCTTTCCAACGAGATATTAAACGCTTTCAACAGCACAAAATAGAGCAAGATATGATCACATCTAATTCTACACGAGTTCGGAGTGAAATCAGAAACATATGTGAATATATGGTTAATCTGTAACTTTTAATTAATGCATTGTAAATGAAGTGTGAACAATAGCTTTATAGCTCCTGTCTATCTTTCTAAAGAGATATAATACGCTCCAAATGGATAAACACACAGCAAGATATGAGTGTCACAAATACTTATCCTTATCTCTATGATTTAGCGTTTTCAGCGAAAATAGAGCACTTTTAGCGTAAATACAGTGTATTTTAGTAATTAGGCAATCATCCATTGATATTTTCAAACCAGCGCCTGAAGACAAGTTTTAGAACTCGGTATGATATTTCCAATGTGATATTAAACGCTTTCAACGGCACAAAATAGAGCAAGATATCATCGCATCAAATTCTACATGAGTTCGGAGTGAAATCAGAAACATTTGTGAATATATCGTTAATCTGTAACTTTTAATTAATGCATTGTAAATGAAGTTGGAACAATAGCTTTAGAGCTCCGATCAATCTTTCCACCGAGATATAATACGATCCAAACGGATAAACACAGAGCAAGATATGAGTGTCACAAATACTTAGCCTTATCTCTATGATTTAGCGTTTTCAGCGAAAATAGAGCACTTTTAGCGTAAATACAGTGTATTTTAGTATTAGGCAATCATCCCTTGATATTCTGAAACCAGAGCTTGAAGACAAGTTTTAGAACTCGGTAAGATCTTTCCAACGAGATATTAAACGCTTTCAACGGCACAAAATAGAGCATGATATGATCGCATCACATTCTACACGAGTTCGTAGTGAAATCAGAAACATTTGGGAATATATGGTTAATCTTTAACTTTTCATTAATGCATTGTAAATGAAGTTGGAACAATATCTTTCGATCTCCGATCTATCTTTCCAACGAGATATAATACGCTCAAAACGGATAAACACACAGCAAGATATGAGTGTCACAAATACTTAGCCTTATCTCTATGATTTAGCGTTCTCAGCGAAAATAGAGCACTTTTAGCGTAAATACAGTGTATTTTAGTAATTAGGCAATCATCCCTTGCTATTTTGAAACCAGCGCCTGAAGACAAGTTTGAGAAATTGGTAAGATCTTTCCAACAAGATATTAAACGCTTTCAATGGCACAAAATAAAGCAAGATATGATCGCATCAAATTCTACACGAGTTCGGAGTGAAATCAGAAACATTTGTTTATATATGGTTAATCTGCAACTTTTAATTAATGCATTGTAAATGAAGTTGGAACAATAGCTTTAGAGATCCGATCTATCTTTCCAACGAGATATAATACGTCCCAAACGGATAAACACACAGCAGGATATGAGTGTCACAAATACTTAGCCTTATCTCTATGATTTAGCGTTTTCAGCTAAAATAGAGCACTTTTAGCGTAAATACAGTGTATTTTAGTAATTAGGTAATAATCCCTTGATTTGTTGAAACCAGCGCCTGAAGACAAGTTTTAGAACTCGGTAAGATCTTTCAAACGAGATATTAAACGCTTTTAACGGCACAACACAGAGCAAGATATGATTGCATCAATTTCTACACGAGTTCAGAGTGAAATCAGAAATATTTGTGAATATATGGTTAATATGTAACTTTTAACTAATGCATTGTAAATGAAGTTGGAATAATAGTTTTAGAGATCCGATCTATCTCTCCAACGAGATATAATACGCTCCAAACGAATAAACACACAGCAAGATATGAGTGTCACAAATACTTAGCCTTATCTCTATGATTTAGCGTTTTCAGCGAAAATAGAGCACTTTTAGCGTAAAAAAAGTGTATTTTAGTAATTAGGCAATCATCCCTTGATATTCTGAAACCAGAGCCTGAATTCAAGTTTTAGAACTCGGTAAGATCTTTCCAACGAGATATTAAACGCTTTCAACGGCACAAAATAGAGCATGATATGATCGCATCACATTCTGCACGAGTTCGGAATGAAATCAGAAACATTTGTGAATGTATGGTTAATCTGTAACTTTTAATTAATGCATTGTAAATGAAGTTGGAACAATAGCTTTAGATCTCCGATATCTCTTTCCAATGAGATATAATACGCTCCAAACGGATAAACACACAGCAAGATATGAGTGTCACAAATACTTAGCCTTATCTCTATGATTTAGCGTTTTCAGCGAAAATAGAGCACTTTTAGCGTAAATACAGTGTAGGTTAGTAATTAGGAAATCATCCCTTGTTATTTTGAAACCAGCGCCTGAAGACAAGTTTTAGAACTCGGTAAGATCTTTCCAACGAGATATTAAACGCTTTCAACAGCACAAAATAGAGCAATATATGATCGCATTTAATTTTACACGAGTTCGGAGTGAAATCAGAAACATTTGTAAATATATGGTTAATCTGTAACTTTTAAATAATGTATTGTAAATGGAGTTGGAACAATAGCTTTAGAGCTCCGATCTATCTTTCCAACGAGATATCATACGCCCAAAACGGATAAACAGACAGCAGGATATGAGTGTCACAAATACTTAGCCTTATCTCTGTGATTTAGCGTTTTCAGCGAAAATAGAGCACTTTTAGCGTAAATACAGTGTATTTTAGTAATTAGGCAATCATCCCTTGATATTTTGAAACCAGCTCCTGAAGACAAGTTTGCGAACTCGGTAAGGTCCTTCAAACAAGATATTAAACGCTTTCAACGGCAGAAAATAGAGCAAGATATTATCGCATCAAATTCTACACGAGCTCGGAGTGAAATCAGAAACATTTGTCAATATATGGTTAATCTGTAACTATTAATTAATGCATTGCAAATGAAGTTGGAACAATAGCTTTAGAGCTCCGATCTATCTTTCCAACGAGATATAATACGCTCCAAACGGATAAACACACAGCAAGATATGAGTGTCACAAATACTTAGCCTTATCTCTATGATTTAGCGTTTTCAGCGAAAATAGAGCACTTTCAGCGTAAATACAGTGTATTTTAGTAATTAGGCACTCATCCCTTTATATTTTGAAACCAGCGCCTGAAGACAAGTTTTAGAACTCGTTAATATCTTTCCAACTAGATATTAAACGCTTTTAATGGCACAAAATAGAGCAAGATATGATCGCATCAAATTCTACACGAGTTCGGAGTGAAATCAGAAACATTTGTGAATATATGGTTAATCTGTAACTTTGAATTAATGAATTGTAAATGAAGTTGGAACAATAGCTTTAGAGCTCCGATCTATCCTTCCAACAAGATATAATACGCTCCAAACGGATAAACACACAGCAAGATATGAGTGTTACAAATACTTAGCCTTATCTCTATGAGTTAGCGTTTTCAGCGAAAATAAAGCACTTTTAACGTAAATGCAGTGTATTTTATTAATTAGGCAATCATCCCTTGATATATTGAAATCAGTGCCTAAATAACCGTTTTAGAACTCGGTAAGATCTTTCCATCGAGATATTAAACGCTTTCAAAGGCACAAAATAGAGCAAGATATGATCGCATCAAATTCTACAAGAGTTTGAAATGAAATCAGAAACATTTGTTAATATATAGTTAATCTGTAACTTTTAATTAATGCATTATAAATGAAGTTGGAACAATAGCTTTAGAGATACGATCTATCTTTCCAACGAGATATAATACGCTCCAAACGGATAAACACACAGCAAGATATGAGTCTCACAAATACTTAGCCTTATCTCTATGATTTAGCGTTTTCAGCGAGTATAGATCACTTTTAGCGTAAATACAGTGTATTTTAGTAATTAGGAAATCATCCCTTGATATTTTGAAGCCAGCGCATGAAGACAAGTTTTAGAACTCGGTAAGATGTTTCCAACGAGATATTAAACGCTTTCAACGCACAAAATAGAGCAAGATATGATCGCATCAAATTCTACACGAGTTCGGAGTGAAATCAGAAACATTTGTGAATATATGCTTCATCTGTAATTTTTAATTAATTCATTGTAAATGAAGTTGGAACAATAGCTTTAGAGCTCCGATCTATCTTTCAAACGAGATATAATACGCTCCAAACGGATAAACACACAGCTAGATATGAGTGTCACAAATACATAGACTTATTTCTATGATTTAGCGTTTTAATCGAAAATAGAGCACTTTTAGCGTAAATACAGTGTATTTTAGTAATTAGGCAATCATCCCTTGATAGTTTGAAACCGGAGCCTACCTCTGAGGGAGGGATGTGTGGTCTTTCGTACCACACATTAGGGACTCCCAATTGATGAAGAGACTTGCCTTGATTCGAGATGCGATTATCTCCAAATTTGCTAGCATTGATTTGGCTTTGGTTTTTCTTCAAAAGCATTCGTTGAACGGTAAATCGGACACAGGAAAGATATATGAGCTACTAAGGGTTAAAGCTACACCTAAGGTGTGGATGTCTTTCATATGGAAGCCTTATATACCCCCTAAGTTCTCCTTCATAATGTGGCTAGCTATGAGAAATAGGCTGCCCACTTATGATAACTTAAGGTTCCTTGATGTTGTTAATGAATGCCCCTTTTGTAAGGGTGGTCCGGAGACGGTACCACACCTATTTTTTGGTTGTCTCTTTACAGGTCAGGTTTGGAGCAAGGTAAAGAACTTGCTTGGAATCACAAGGGAAATGACGACTATTAAGAGTGCAATCAAGTGGATTAGAGAGGACCATAATGGAGCAAACATTAAAGCAAAAGCGATACGGATCTCATTGTGCTATACAGTTTATTGGACTTGGAGAATTAGAAATGCTATCCGATTTGAAGGAAACATGGCCAAAGTGGAAGATATGGTGGCACAAATTAAGTATATGGTGTATAAAATCCTCTATGTTTTGTATCCGGTGCATATGATAACCTTTTGAAACATTGTGTTGTAAATAAACCGTTTTTTGTCATAGCTTGATGGCTGTTTTTTGTGCTACATAGCTAACTGCCATAGTTATCTATTAGGTAGAAGGCATGGGGCATCCTTACTTTGGAATGCCTACAGGTGTTTTGTTTTGTGTCTATATGATGTACATAAACATTCTTGGATATATATATTTACAGTTTATCCAAAAAAAAATTGAAACCGGAGCCTGAAGACAAATTTTAGAACTCGGTAAGATCTTTCCAACGAGATATTAAACGCTTTCAACGGCACAAAATAGAGCAAGATATGATCGCATCAAATTCTACACGAGTTCAGAGTTAAATCAGAAACATTTGTGAATATATCGTTAATCTGTAACCTTTAATTAATGCATTGTTAATGAAGTTGGAACAATAGCTTTAGAGCTCCGATCTATCTTTCCAACGAGATATAATACACCCCAAACGGATAAACACACAGCAAGATATGAGTGTCACAAATACTTAGCCTTATCTCTATGATTTAGCGTTTTCAGCGAAAATAGAGCACTTTTAGCGTAAATACAGTGTATTTTAGTAATTAGGCAATCATCCCTTGATATTTTGAAACCAGCGCCTGAAGACAAGTTTTAGAACTCGTTATGATCTTTCCAAAAAAATATTAAACGCTTTCAACGGCACAAAATAGAGCAAGATATGATCGCATCAAATTCTACACGAGTTCGGAGTGAAATCAGAAACATTTGTGAATATATCGTTAATCTGTAACTTTTAATTAATGCATTGTTAATGAAGTTGGAACAATAGCTTAAGAGCTCCGATCTATTTTTCCAACGAGATATAATACGCTCCAAACGGATAAACACAGTGCAAGATATGAGTGTCACAAATACTTAGCCTTATCTCTATGATTTAGCGTTTTCAGCGAAAACAGAGCACTTTTAGTGTAAATACAGTGAGTTTTAGTAATTAGGCAATCATCCCTTGATATTTTGAAAGCAGCGCCTGTATTTTAGTATTTTAGGAATTTTCCCCACACACTAGGGACTCCCAGCTTACTAAGAAGTTGGGGCTGATCTGAGACATCCTTGTCTCAAAATATGACTCCATTGAAAGCACAAAAACATCCCTCTCTAAGATGGTTACAAATGGGAAATTGTGCTCTTCAAAAGTGTATGACTTGATTAGAGTCAAGGGCACCAAACAGGTGTGGATGCCTTTTATTTGGAAATCTTACATACCTCCTAAGTTCTCATACATTGCATGGCTTGCCGTCCGCAACCGCCTTGCAACGAATGATAATCTTAGTAGGATTGATGTGATTCACACTTTCCCATTTTGCAAGGGTGAACCGGAGACGGTGCCACACCTTTTCTTTGGTTGTCAATTTACAGGCACGGTTTGGAGCAAAGTAAGAGCATGGATTGGAATGCCTAGAGAGATGTCTACCCTAGAAAGCTCAGTCAAGTGGATTAGGAAGGATCATGCAGGCACGGGGATCAAGGCCAAGGCAGTCAGAATTGCATTCATCTATACTATCTACTGGTTATGGAGAGTTCGAAATGCCACCAGATTTGATGATAAGAAGACCCTTGAGGAAGATGTTTTTGCCAGGATCCAATACATGGTGTATAAGATCCTCTATAGTATTTACCCTCATGAGCTTATTACTTTTTAATATTTGATAGGGTGCGGCTACATGCCTTATTTTGTGTGATTTGGGACTGATTGTATAGCCCACATGTTTATGGTATATCCCATGTTGGGATAGCACCATTTTTGTCCCCCATTTTTTTTACCTTACTTGTACAGAAACTCTTTTGGATGATATATATAATTACCCTTTATCCAAAAAAATTAAAAGCAGCGCCTGAAGACAAGTTTTAGAACTCGATAAGATCTTTCCAACGAGATATTAAAAGATTTCAACGGCACAAAATAGAGCAAGATATGATCGCATCAAATTCTACACGAGTTCGGAGTGAAATCAGAAACATTTGTGAATATATGGTTAATCTGTAACTTTTATTAATGTAATGTAAATGAAGTTGGAACAATAGCTTTAGAGCTCCGATCTATCTTTCCAACGAGGTATAATACGCCCCAAACGGATAAACACACAGCATGATATGCGTGTTACAAATACTTAGCCTTATTTCTATAATTTAGCATTTTCAGCTAAAATAGAGCACTTTTAGCGTAAATACAGTGTATTTTAGTAATTAGGCAATAATCCCTTGATATTTTGAAACCAGCGCCTGAAGACAAGTTTTAGAACTCGGTAAGATTGAAAGGTGTTTGGACATCATGCTTTCACTTGCAAAGTGTTAGCCGAGATTGAAAGGAAGGAAAAGGAGGACAAGGCAAAAGAGAGAGAAGTACGCAAAGATGGTAATGGGAGTGAGGAGACTTCACATGCCGCGGCAAAGGGAGTAGAGGAGGAAGTGGCAAAGGGAGATGCATATGCCGCGGCAAAGGGCAAAAACAAAATGGTAGAAGAGGAAGTAAATGAGAGCAACAAAGCCGAGACATCTAACAAAGGGAAAGGGCAGATTGTTCACCCCTTCCTTAAGCAAAGAAGATTGAATAAAGTGGACCAAAGAAACAAGAGCATTAAGCAAGCAAAGCCCAAAGCAATGGAGGCTACCGGGGAAGGAAATCAATCAAGTGAGGAGGAGGAGGAGGAGGAGGTGGATCCGAGAGTTATTAAAGGCTTTGATAATATCTTTAATGATGAGGTTATCACTCAAATGGAGACGGAGGAGGCGAGGGAACCAAAATATGAAGTCAAACACATTGATGAGGTAAAAGAACCCATGGTCCGAATTGACCATTTACTAAGGGAGGTCAAAGACAATGAACCCGGGGTTTGGTTCACAAAAGAGTGTTTTGAAGGGCTGCCCGGAGTGGTAAAGAGGAAAAAGGGCTATGCTTTTGAGGATATCTTTATGACATGCGTGTAAAGACACTACCTTGATAGGTACTATGAAGATGGGCACCTAATGGGGAATGGAAACAAGGTCAAGGATTTGAGGAAGTTTAAAGGCAAAAGGGACCGGGTTGTACATGATATCCGAGAGGCATACATGGATGATGTTATTACAAAGATAGAATATGACAAGGAAGGAAGAGTTAGCATCCATGTCATGCATGCCAAGGATGTCAACGAACAAATGACAAGGCTTGACAACTACCTCTCTATTGATTGGAACAACACAAGAAGGGGGATCATCTTCACCACTTCTTGCCTCCAAAGCCTTCCCGGAGTAAAAAAAGTGGATGACGGGTATGAATTCTCTCCTTTCTTTATGACAACCATTTATCAACTTTTTCTTGATAGGTACAATGGGTGTGAAGAGTACCGCCAATGGAAGAAGAATGAAAGAGAGAAAGTGAGGAGAAACCGAAGGAGGGGAGGCCCGGCCAACAAATAAGTTTTTATGTTTTTAGCATCTTGGAATATTAGAGGGCTTAACCAAGCCTCCAAACAAAATTATATAGCTAACTTTGCAAAAATAAATAAGGTACGCATCTTTTGCTTATTAGAAACTAAAATGTCTACTACATCTTTTGATAGCTTCTTAAAGTTTAGATTTAACTCGTGGTTGCATATTACTAATTTTGATTGCATGAGTGGTGGGAGTATGGCCATCATTTGGGACCCAAATTTTGTGGAGGGGGCTGTTTTACAAGTTGATAAACAGCACATTCATATGAAATTCATATGTAGGATCACGCAATTACAATTTTATTCTACTTTCATATATGCATTGTATACAATCATACAAAGGAGGGAATTGTGGGAGCATATTTCTAATCTTAGCTCTAATATCCTCGCTCCATGGGTTGTGGTGGGGGACTTTAATTGTGTTGGGTCACCAAATGAAAGAAGGGGGTCTGCCCCCCCATTGGCTTATGCTATGAAAGATTTGAATGATATGAAAATGAATGCTAGCTTAATGGATGCTCCCTCAACCGGTGAATTTTTTACTTGGCATAGGGGTGCAATTTGGGCAAAATTGGATAGGGTCCTTATCAATCCTTTTTGGAATATGCAAAATGTGACATGTAAGGCTCATTTCCATGAGATGGAGTGTGAGTTTGATCATGTTGCATCCCTTGTAAACATTGGGGCCGTGACAAATGGAGGGTCAAAACCTTTCAAGTTTTTTAATATGTGGCTAAAACATGACCAGTTTCAAAACATTTTGGAAAGAGTTTGGGATAGGAATGTTGTTGGAACTGCTCAATTTAGGCTTGCCCGTAAATTGAAGTTTCTCAAACAACCCCTTAAACAACTCAATAGGGAGGAATTTAGTTGCATTTCGGCCAGGGCAAAGGAATCCAAAAAGGAATACAAGAGAATCTATCAATTAGCTCTCTTGTCCCCTTTGGATGATGCCCTAAAAGTAGAAATGGGTGTTGCAAAAAAAAGAGCACTTTTTTTGAAAGAAGCCGAGGAAGCCTATTTAAAACAAAAGGCAAAGGCTGACCACATTTTGCAATCTGATAAGTGTACTAAATACTTTCATTCCATTGTAAAAAAGAAGAATGCCCAAAACTCTATTGCCTCCATTAGATTACAAGATGGAAGTCTTACTACATCTGTGGATCAAGTGGCAAATGAGTTCATAGCTTTCTTCAAAAATCTTTTTGGGACTTGGGTGCCATTTGAAGGGTATGACCCTGGGGTTCTCCAATCTGGGAAGATACTTGATCAAACACTTGTTGGTAACCTTACCAGCCCTGTGACTGATTTGGAAATCAAGCAAGCCTTGTTTGATATTGGAGATGACAAAGCCCCTGGTCCAGATGGGTTTTCATCAGCTTTTTTCAAGACTAATTGGAATAGGGTTGGTGAAGATGTTTGTAATGCTGTGAGGGAATTTTTTGAAACTGGGACCATGCTTAAACAGGTTAATCACACTGTGGTGGCACTTATCCCAAAGACAAACCATTCCCCCACTGTTTCGGATTTTAGGCCTATATCTTGTACCAATGTCACATACAAAATCATTACTAAAATTCTGGCTGGCAGACTTGGACCTCTTCTTTCTAGTATTATAAACCCTTCACAAGGAGCTTTTGTTGATGGGAGACTGATGTCTGACAACATCTTTCTGGCACAAGAGTTAGTGAGGGGTTATACTAGAAAAAGGCCCTCCCCTCGCTGCATGATTAAGGTTGATATTAGGAAGGCCTATGATACTGTGTCTTGGGATTTCTTGAACAAGGTGTTAGTAGACATAGGTCTACCTGATTTGTTTGTTAGATGGATTATGGAATGTGTTTCCACTTCATCTTTCTCTATTTCTATCAATGGATCTCTCCATGGATGGTTTGAAGGGAAGAGAGGACTTAGACAAGGTGACCCAATGTCTCCCTTGTTATTTTTCATTTGCTTAGAATACTTCTCGAGGATGATAGAAGCTAGGACTTTAGATCCTAGTTTCCGTTATCATCCTTTATGCTCTAAGCTCAAAATCACACACTTAGCTTTTGCAGATGATTTGATGCTTTTCTCTAAAGGAAATTTCTCCTCTATTAAGATCCTAGTGGATGCATTGACTGACTTTTGGAAGGTTTCGGGGCTTATAGTTAACCAAGATAAATCTAATATTTTTTTAGGGGGTAACATTGAGAGTAGGGTGCCTTATATCTTGCAAAGAGTGGGATTCCAACAAGGATCTTTTCCTGTTAGATACTTGGGTATTCCAATTGCTCCTTTGAGTATTTCTGTTGCCCAATTTGCACCCCTGATTGAGAAGGTCACTGATTATTTGTTTGCTTGGAATTCTAAAACTATATCTTATGCAGGTAAAGTTGAACTGATTAAATCTGTTATTCAAGGTGTCCATTCCTTTTGGTTAGGAATCTTTCCTATGCCGAGGACAGTCTTGGATAGGATCACTACCTTGTGTAGAAATTTCCTTTGGGGTGGGAAGCATGCTAAAGTAGCTTGGAGTGATGTGTGTCTCCTAATGGAGGAGGGAGGTTTGGGCATTAGGGATACCAAAGTGTGGAACTATGGCCCTACTTTCTCGAATCCTTTGGAATGTCCACTCCAAGCAAGACTCCCTATGGGTCAAATGGGTTCATGGGGTGTACCTTCATGGGAGAGATGTGTGGACTTTTGATCCACACACAAAGGACTCTCGACTTATGAAGTCCTTGGTGACTATAAGAGATCAAATTATGTCCAAATTCCCTTCAAAGGAGGAGGCCATTTCCTATCTAGATAAGTGCTCCCAAGGTGTAAAACTGTCTTCATATAAAGTTTATGACTTGCTTAGAATTAAGAACAATGCCCAGCCGTGGATGCCTTTTATATGGAAAAGTTATATTCCCCCCAAGTTTTCTTTCATTACTTGGTTAGCTTTCCGGGGGAGACTAGCCACGTATGACAACCTGGGGTATTTAAATATTGTTAACACATGCCATTTTTGTAAGGGTGGACCGGAGACGGTATCACACCTATTTTTTGAGTGTCCATTTACAGGTCAGGTATGGAGATTGGTACGTGAATGGCTTGGATTGTTTAGGCAGATGAATACGCTTCTAAGTGCAGTCAAATGGATGAAAAAGGAGCATAATGGAGCGCATGTTAAAGCCAAAGCCGTGAGACTATCTTTTTGCTACACTATCTATTGGATATGGCATGTGAGGAACATGATTTGTTTTGAAGGGACCACTACAACGGTCATTGATATGGTCAAGAGGATCAAGTTTATGGTGTATAAAATCCTCTATTATATGTATCCCTTGGACAGAATTACATTCTGATTTTGACAACCCTTTTTTGCTGTTTTGTCACCTTTTTGTGATAGCTAGCATTTATATGTAGCTAGAAGCTAGAAGCTTGAGGCTGGTTTGGGCTGAGGTATCCTTGCTTGGGATGACCCATATGATTTGTTTTGTACTGTACAGCTGTACATAAACACTTTTGGATATATATATTTACAGTTTATCCAAAAAAAAAAATAGAACTCGGTAAGATATTTTCAACGAGATATTAAACGCTTAAAACGGCACAAATTAGAGCAAGATATGATCGCATCAAATTCTACACGAGTTCGGAGTGAAATCAGAAACATTTGTGAATATATGGTTAATATGTAACTTTTAATTAATGCATTGTAAATGAAGTTGGAACAATAGCTTTAAAGCTCCGATCTATCTTTCCAACGAGATATAATACGTTCCAAACGGATAAACACACAGCAAGATATGAGTGTCACAAATACTTAGCCTTATCACTATGATTTAGCGTTTTCAGCGAAAATAGAGCACTTTTAGCGTAAATACAGTGTATTTTAGTATTAGGCAATCATCTCTTGATATTCTGAAACCAGAGCCTGAAGACAAGTTTTAGAACTCGGTAAGATCTTTCCAACGAGATATTAAACGCTTTCAATGACACAAAATAGAGCATGATATGATCGCATCACATTCTACACGAGTTCGGAGTGAAATCAGAAACATTTGGGAATATATGGTTAATCATTAACTTTTCATTAATGCATTGTAAATGAAGTTGGAACAATAGCTTTAGATCTCCGATCTATCTTTCCAACGAGATATAATACGCTCCAAACGGATAAACACACAGCAAGATATGAGTGTCACAAATACTTAGCCTTATCTCTATAATTTAGCGTTTTCAGCGAAAATAGAGCACTTTTAGCGTAAATACAGTGTATTTTAGTAATTAGGAAATCATCCCTTGCTATTTTGAAACCAGCGCCTGAATACAAGTTTTAGAACCTGGTAAGATCTTTCCAACGAGATATTAAACGCTTTCAATGGCACAAAATAAAGCAAGATATGATCGCATCAAATTCTACACGAGTTCGGAGTGAAATCAGAAATATTTGTTTATATATGGTTAATCTGTAACTTTTAATTAATGCATTGTAAATGAACTTGGAACAATAGCTTTAGAGATCCGATCTGTCTTTCCAACGAGATATAACACGCCCCAAACGGATAAACACACAGCAGGATATGAGTGTCACAAATACTTAGCCTTATCTCTATGATTTAGCGTTTTCAGCGAAAATAGAGCACTTTTAGCGTAAATACAGTGTATTTTAGTAATTAGGCAATAATCCCTTGATTTTTTGAAACCCGCGCCTGAAGAAAAGTTTTAGAACTCGGTAAGATCTTTCAAACGAGATATTAAACGCTTTTAATGGCACCACACAGAGCAAGATATGATCGCATCAAATTCTACACGAGTTCGGAGTGAAGTCAGAAACATTTGTGAATATATGGTTAATATGTAACTTTTAACTAATGCATTGTAAATGAAGTTGGAACAATAGTTTTAGAGCTCCGATCTATATTTCCAACGAGATATAATACGCTCCAAACGGATAAACACACAGCAAGATATGAGTGTCACAAATACTTAGCCTTATCTCTATGATTTAGCGTTTTCAGCAAAAATAGAGCACTTTTAGCGTAAATACAGTGTATTTTAGTAATTGGGCAATCATCCCTTGATATTCTGAAACCAGAGCCTGAAGTCAAGTTTTAGAACTCGGTAAGATCTTTCCAACGAGATATTAAACGCTTTCAACGGCACAAAATAGAGCATGATATGATCGCATCACATTCTACACGAGTTCGGAGTGAAATCAGAAACATTTGTGAATATATTGTTAATCTGTAACTTTTAATTAATGCATTGTAAGTGAAGTTGGAACAATAGCTTTAGAGCTGCGATATATCTTTCCAACGAGATATCATACGCCCAAAACGGATAAACACACAGTAGGATATGAGTGTCACAAATACTTAGCCTTATCTCTATGATTTAGCGTTTTCAGCGAAAATAGAGCACTTTTAGCGTAAATACAGTGTATTTTAGTAATTAGGCAATCATCCCTTGATATTTTGAAATCAGCGCCTGAAGACAGGATTGCGAAGTCGGTGAGGCCCTTCAAACGAGATATTAAACGCTTTCAACGGCACAAAATAGAGCAAGATATGATCGCATCAAATTCTCCACGAGTTCGGAGTGAAATCAGAAACATTTGTGAATATATGGTTAATCTGTAACTTTTAATTAATGCATTGTAAATGAACTTGGAAATATAGCTTTAGAGCTCCGATCAATCTTTCCAACGAGATATAATACGATCCAAACGGATAAACACAGAGCAAGATATGAGTGTCACAAATACATAGTCTTATCTTTATGATTTAGCGTTTTCAGCGAAAATAGAGCACTTTTAGCGTAAATACAGTGTATTTTAGTAATTAGGAAATCATCCCTTGATATTCTGAAACCAGACCCTGAAGACAATTTTTAGAACACTGTAAGAGCTTTCCAACTAGATATTAAACGCTTTGAACGGCACAAAATAGAGCATGATATGATCGCATCACATTCTACACGAGTTCGGAGTGAAATCAGAAACATTTGTGAATATATGGTTAATATGTAACTTTTAATTAATGCATTGTAAATGAAGTTGGAACAATAGCTTTAGAGCTCCGATCTATCTTTCCAACGAGATATTAAAAGCTTTCAACGGCACAAAATAGAGCAAGATATGATCGCATCAAATTCTACACGAGTTCGGAGTGAAATCAGAAACATTTGTGAATATATGGTTAATCTGTAACTTTTATTTAATGTAATGTAAATGAAGTTGGAACAATAGCTTTAGAGCTCCGATCTATCTTTCCAACGAGGTATAATACGCCCCAAACGGATAAACACACAGCAGGATATGAGTGTTACAAATACTTAGCCTTATTTCTATAATTTAGCATTTTCAGCTAAAATAGAGCACTTTTAGCGTAAATACAGTGTATTTTAGTAATTAGGCAATAATCCCTTGATATTTTGAAACCAGCCCCTGAGGACAAGTTTTTGAACATGGTAAGATATTTCCAACGAGATATAAAACGCTTTCAACGGCACAAATTAGAGCAAGATATGATCGCATCAAATTCTACGCGAGTTCGGAGTGAAATCAGAAACATTTGTGAATATATGGTTAATATGTAACTTTTAATTAATGCATTGTAAATGAAGTTGGAACAATAGCTTTAGAGCTCCGATCTATCTTTCCAACGAGATATAATACGTTCCAAACGGATAAACACACAGCAAGATATGAGTGTCACAAATACTTAGCCTTATCTCTATGATTTAGCGTTTTCAGCAAAAATAGAGCACTTTTAGCGTAAATACAGTGTAGTTTAGTATTAGGCAATCATCTCTTGATATTCTGAAACGAGAGCCTGAAGACAAGTTTTAGAACTCGGTAAGATCTTTCCAACGAGATATTAAACGCTTTCAATGGCACAAAATAGAGTATGATATGATCGCATCACATTCTACACGAGTTCGGAGTGAAATCAGAAACATTTGGGAATATATGGTTAATCATTAACTTTTCATTAATTCATTGTAAATGAAGTTGGAACAATAGCTTTAGATATCCGATCTATCTTTCCAACGAGATATAATACGCTCCAAACGGATAAACACACAGCAAGATATGAGTGTCACAAATACTTAGCCTTATCTCTATAATTTAGCGTTTTCAGCGAAAATAGAGCACTTTTAGCGTAAATACAGTGTATTTTAGTAATTAGGCAATCATCCCTTGCTATTTTGAAACCAGCGCCTGAATACAAATTTTAGAACTTGGTATGATCTTTCCAACGAGATATTAAACGCTTTCAATGGCACAAAATAAAGCAAGATATGATCACATCAAATTCTACACGAGTTCGGAGTGAAATCAGAAACATTTGTTTATATATGGTTAATCTGTAACTTTTAATTAATGCATTGTAAATGAACTTGGAACAATAGCTTTAGAGATCCGATCTGTCTTTCCAACGAGATATAACACGCCCCAAACGGATAAACACACAGCAGGATATGAGTGTCACAAATACTTAGCCTTATCTCTATGATTTAGCGTTTTCAGCGAAAATAGAACACTTTTAGCGTAAATACAGTGTATTTTTGTAATTAGGCAATAATCCCTTGATTTTTTGAAACCAGCGCCTAAAGAAAAGTTTTAGAACTCGGTAAGATCTTTCAAACGAGATATTAAAAGCTTTTAACGGCACCACACAGAGTAAGATATGATCGCATCAAATTCTACACGAGTTCAGAGTGAAGTCAGAAACATTTGTGAATATATGGTTAATATGTAACTTTTAACTAATGCATTGTAAATGAAGTTGGAACAATAGTTTTAGAGCTCCGATCTATATTTCCAACGAGATATAGTACGCTCCAAACGGATAAACACACAGCAAGATATGAGTGTCACAAATACTTAGCCTTATCTCTATGATTTAGCATTTTCAGCAAAAATAGAGCACTTTTAGCGTAAATACAGTGTATTTTAGTAATTGGGCAATCATCCCTTGATATTCTGAAACCAGAGCCTGAAGTCATGTTTTAGAACTCGGTAAGATCTTTCCAACGAGATATTAAACGCTTTCAACGGCACAAAATAGAGCATGATATGATCGCATCACATTCTACACGAGTTCGGAGTGAAATCAGAAACATTTGTGAATATATTGTTAATCTGTAACTTATAATTAATGCATTGTAAATGAAGTTGGAACAATAGCTTTAGATCTCCGATCTATCTTTCCAAGGAGATATAATACGCTCCAAACGGATAAACACACAGCAAGATATAAGTGTCACAAATACTTAGCCTTATCTCTATGATTTAGCGTTTTCAGCGAAAATAGAGCAGTTTTAGCGTATATACAGTGTATTTTAGTAATTAGGCAATCATCCCTTGATATTTTGAAACCAGCGCCTGAAGACAGGTTTGCGAAGTCGGTAAGGTCCTTCAAACGAGATATTTAACGCTTTCAACGGCACAAAATAGAGCAAGATATGATCGCATCAAATTCTACACGAGTTCGGAGTGAAATCAGAAAGATTTGTGAATATATGGTTAATCTGTAACTTTTAATTAATGCATTGTAAATGAAGTTGGAAATATAGCTTTAGAGCTCCGATCAATCTTTCCAACGAGATATAATACGATCCAAACGGATACACACAGAGCAAGATATGAGTGTCACAAATACTTAGCCTTATCTCTATGATTTAGCGTTTTCAACGAAAATAGAGCACTTTTAGCGTGAATACAGTGTATTTTAGTAATTAGGAAATCATCCCTTGATATTCTGAAACCAGACTGTTGGAGATATTTAATTGTGAATCAAGTTGGTCATAGATTAGCTTTATATTTAATCCTTGTATTTAAATAGTGCATAAATTAGATAGAAATCAGGCCAAGTGTTAGGCCCATTTAAACAGGCCAAAAGCCTGGTACGCCTAACCTAAATCTCGCCTATAAAAAGAGAGCCGAGGTTTAGGAAAAGGCTGAACGTCGTACTTATTATTCATAGCCTTACGCTTATCATTCTGCTGTACGTTCCACGGTTTATCAAAGAAGGTTTTACGGTGATTCATTCTGTGTTCATATTTACGTTTAATCTTCCTTGTTAGATCGATTATTCATTGCTGTTACAGAAACAGGGACTAACAATTGGTATCAGAGCCGATCGAGAACGATCAGAAGAACTCCTGCAGAATACTCTGTTTTTGTTAACGAAGTTCATTCTGTCGATTTTTAGCTCTGTAATTTTGTTTCTTGTTCAAAAGTTGTAAAACTTACACCTTTGGAATCGACTTTTCAAAGCGATCAAAGGGCATACTTCAGTTTGTGTTTTACGCAATTTTAGATTTCGAGATATCTCGAGCTAGACATCTCGACATCCTACTTCTTCACAGGTTCTGCTACGTTTTTCGAGCTGAAAACTTTACCAGAAGATCTCGACATTCAACTCTACAGGAAACTATCTTCAGATTTTGTTTATCTGATTTTTACGGGTTGCAGGATTTCGACATTGAGGATTTCGACATCTAGGATTTCGAAATCTTGATTTCGAGAAAAGGATTCGACATCTGGTCTCGACATTTGACTTATCAGATTAAGATTTTGAGAGATTAACTTCTCGACATTTCAAATCTCGAGATCAGCATCTCGAAATTTGAAATCTCGAGATCCCTAATCTAGAGATCCTTAATCTCGAGCCCAAATCTCGATACCGGGCCTCCTTTATCGAAATCTGAGATTTCGATATTCAGATCTCGACATCTGATTTTTCGAGATTCTGCCTCTGAAAATCTTTTGATCAATTTTCTCGAACGGTCAGTTTAGTACAGCAATGGGTTCAGAATACAATGCACAAGGGAACAGCAGTACCCCTCCTAGCCTCAGGAAGGGAGAATATCAAATGTGGAGGAACAGATTTCTAAACTTCCTCGAGCACAAAGAGAACTCTTCTGCAATGCTCGAATCTTTGCTTGAAGGACCAGCTGAACTCTTGATTTCAGTTGGTGGAGATCCAGAGAACAATCCTCCTATTTTTCCAGAAATAAGGAGAAAAGTGCCGTCTGAATACACAGAAGCTGACAAGCTCAGACTTCGTGGTGATCTTATGGCCAAAACGTACCTCCTTCAAGCAATACCAAATGAGGTTTATGTTCTCATAGATAGCATGCAGACAGCTAAGGAAATGTGGGATGAAATAGAGAAGCTGCTACAAGGCACAAGCATCAGCCTCAAAACAAAGAAGACTACGATTCTCATCGCTTATGACTCCTTCAAAGCAGGTCCAGGAGAACCATTGAATGAGACTTACAACAGACTTGTTCAACTAGTAAATGAACTCAGAAAGATCAAAGTATTCAGGTCCAATCTGGAACTGAATATTAGATTTTTATGCAGCCTGCATCCTGCATGGGAAAAGACAGTGAAGGATGTCAGATCTCGGATAGATTTGGACGAAATTGACCTCTGCACACTCTATGAACATCTGAAACAATTTGTCAACGAGGTTGCCTGTGCTGAGGATCATCACACCACAAACCCCTTAGCTCTAGTAATGGAGGCTCAGCCAAGAAGAACAACCACTTCACTAAAGAAGAAAAAGAAGAAGGTGGTGGTTGAATCAGATGATGATGAGAGTGATGATGACAAATCTGATCTAGAGGCTGAGCTAGCTGACTTACAGAAGAAGATGGCACTGCTGGCCAAAAGATTTGCTAAGAAGAACACCTCCTCCAACAGGCTGAGAACTTCCTCCTCAAACTACAAGCAGAAGAACCATGATCAAGGATCTTCTAGGAAGGCATCTTCAGCAGAAGAAGCTCCTAAATGCTATAATTGCGGCAAGCCTGGACATGTGATCAAAGACTGCCGCCTCCCAAAGAAGAAAGATGCTAACTTCTACAAGCAGAAGATGCTGTGGAATAAGCAGAAAATGCTGATGGTGCAGAAAGAAGAAGAAACCTCTGCCATGATTGCTGAAAATGAGAATTGGGCAGAAGATTCTTCTGAGGAGGAGGAAGAGGAAGACAACTATGCTCTTATGGCAAGTGTGGAGGGAGATGAAATAAAGGGTGATGCTGCGATCCCCGAAAGCAAGTGCTCAACAAGCTCTGTAAGTACCTCCCACACTTCTTTAAATAATCAAATGCAGTCCTTACTTGAAAAGGACAATCTAATCAAAGAACTAAAGGAGAGACTAGACAATAATCATAGAGTTCTGAAACAGAATCTAGACCAAAAGTCTTCCTTAAGTATTCAACTTGAAATTGCAAAAGATCAAGTCAAAAAGGTGTCCTCAGATCTTGAAAGCTTTGAACTTAAGATAGCTGAATTAACTAAGAAATTTGAGGACAGTGAACGGGAAAAAAGCACAGCAAAGGCTGAATGCGATTTTTTGCATAACAAAAGAAGAACGCTTTTAAGTAAAGTAAAAGAACTAGAAGATCTAGCTGCTAGAAGAGGTCAATCTGAACAAACTGTTTTTCTGCTTAACAGCAAACAAAAGGATGACCGATTCTACAATGCTAAAACAGGACTGGGAATAACCAACCCACGTAATATTAAGAAAGTTAAATGCCTTCAATTCTATAACAAAGATTACATGGGACTAGGGTTTGGCGAGAAAATGTATTTTCGAAGTGATGAAGATTATGCTGAAGCAGAAGAAGAAAAGAGAAAGAAACCAAAACCTGCGATTTCTTGTGATTATCCATCTGTAAATGAAAAACAACTTTCAGAAGAAAAACCTACTTCCTGCTTTAGTGAATGCCTAGACCCTTATGCTAAAGACATTCCTCACATAGGACACCCTCTAGACCCTCCCCCAAGAGTTGGTATTGCTAAAACTGGTGAGGAACCATGTATTTTTCCCATGGCTCAAAAGCTCAAAACCTACAAAAAACTCTTGATAACGAGAGAGAGAGATTTGAAACTGAAAAGAAAGGTTTTGAGCGCAACTGGCAGGAACTTCTTCAAAAATTTAATGATTTGAGTGAGCAGTTTCATGCTAAAACAGACCCTTCTACGAAAAAGCCTGACAGCTCACACACCTCACATGAGAAAAACAATGCTTTTAAAGGTTCGTCCACTCATCTCTCTTCTCCTTTGTTTACAGGGAATGAAGTGAATAAGGAAGGAGAAGAGAAGAATGAGTGGAGGAAAAAGAGGAAGGAAATCGCAGATGGCAAAAAGAAAGTTTTTAAGAATAATGCCAGCCCTAGATCTAGTTCAATTTTTTACTCAAAAGTTAATTGTAATTCTGTCTCTACAAAGCAAACTTCTAGTAGTTCAGTCTTGAGTCCCAAGCTGAATATTTCTGAGACATCTTCTAGACAAAGTTCTATCTATAATACAAGTGTTGCTTATGGTTATTATGTTCCAGATCCCCATAATTATGAATGTGATATGAATCTTGTTAAATCTAAGCCTTCCAGAAAGCTTAAACCTGAAAAAGAAACCAAGAAAGGAACTTCTAAGGGAACGTTTTGTATTCCTGATATGAAATATGCCCTTAGAGTTCATTCTAGGAAACATCTTAATCGGCTTTCTAAGGAGGAGATTTTCAAAACCAAACTTAAGAAACAACCGTTCAATCACAAAGCACCTGTCTACTCTCCTCCTGAACCTAAAATGAAAAGATGGGTCCCCAAGATAAGACCCGTCAAAACTGAAACTGATAGGTGGGTCCCCAAGATGAGACCTACCAAAACTAAAACAGATAGGTGGGTCCCCAAACGAAGACCCATCCAAACTGAAACTGATAGGTGGGTTCCCAATCGAAGACCCATCATAACTGCAACTAAAAGGTGGGTCCCCAAACTTAGACCCACAAGGACTAAAATGGAAAGGTGGGTTCACAACATCAGATCCACCAAAATGGAAATTGCTGGGTGGACTCCAAAAACCAGACACACTGCAAAAGCAGATCTGGCTATTGGAAAGCCCATCAAAGATAGATCTTTTGTTGAAAGAGCAGCTGACCTTGGATCACTGCTCAAAGCAAGATTTAAAAAGGTGTTTCTCGATAATAAGGAAGGACCCACTCCAAGTTGGGTACCTAAACCTATTTGATTGTTTTGCAGGACGGTCATGTGTGGCACTTAGACTCAGGATGCTCAACCCACTTGACCGGAATAAAGCACCTTTTGAGCAACTACACCAACTGCTACGGAGGAAATGTCAGATTCGGGAATGACGCCTCATCTCCTATCCTTGGGTATGGGGACGTCGTCTGTGCCAGTGTCACAATAAAAGATATTTCTTTCGTCAAAGGGCTCAAACACAACTTACTGAGCATTGGACAATTCTGTGACAGCGGGATGGAAGTGAGGTTCTTTGCAAAACAATGTTGTGTTCTTGACAGCACAGGGAATACATTATTAACGTGTTACAGAACATCAAATCTGTACACTATTGATCTGAAAAGCGTCCAATCCACCACTTCCATCTGTCTGCTGTCCAAAGCTTCAACTGAACAGAACAACCTATGGCACAGACGTCTCTCCCATCTGAACTTCAAACATCTATCAACCTTGTCCTCCAAGAAACTTGTCAAGGGGCTTCCTCTGCTAAAGTCTTCCGCTGAAAATCACTGTAGTGCCTGCAAAATGGGCAAAATGACGCGAAGCTCCCACAAGTCAAAAACCGAACCTTCATCTACTCATCAGTTGCAGCTAATACACATGGATCTGTGTGGACCTATGAGAGTACAAAGCATCAACGGTCGCAAATACACTCTGGTGATCGTTGATGACTTCTCTAGGTATACATGGACAAAATTTCTCCGATCAAAAGACGAAGCTGCGGAAAACATTATGACCTTTATCAGAACGATCCAGAAACTGCTACAGCACAGTGTTCGAATTGTGAGAACTGACAATGGTACCGAGTTTAAAAATCAGACTCTGCAAGTGCTTCATACTCAAGCCAGAGAAGGCGTGTTCATTGGCTACTCACTGCAATCCAAAGCTTACCGAGTCTATCTCAGAGACAAGCGGACTGTCATCGAGAGTGTAAACGTTACATTCTATGAAATGACAGACTTTGCTATTGAACATCTCCAGACCGATCCATCCACTGCTGTACCAGTAGCTTCTGATAAAGCTGAACCAAACACCGAACATGACGATGTGATTCTCGACTCTCTCTTCAGAAACTTTTACGAGAACTCACAATCTCCAGCGCCTGCATACACTCAAGAGTCAACATCAACTCCAACAGCAGAGATTCCGCTCCTCACAGGACCAGATGACGTACCATCCACACCCTCAACCCCTCAAACCAATCCCAGATGTGTGGATGATCACGGCTTTGCCATAAGTCCGGAATCATCTCCACTACACACCACAGCTGCCCCAGAGCCTTCAAACTCATATCAGGACTCAGATCAACCAATAATTACCCCAACTCCTCTAGCTCATGAGAGGAAGTGGACGAGAGCACATCCTGTTGAACAGATAATAGGTGATCCAAGTCAAGGTGTGCGAACAAGATCAGCAACAACAAATGAATGTCACTATGCATGCTTTCTAAGCAAGAATGAACCGTCCAAAGTCTCAGAGGCACTCGCTGATCCAGATTGGGTGATTGCCATGCAAGATGAGCTCAATCAGTTTGACAGACTAGATGTGTGGACACTCGTGCCTAAACCCCCTCAGAAAACCATCATTGGCACTAAATGGGTGTTCAAGAACAAGAAGGACGAAGAAGGCATAGTGATACGCAACAAGGCACGACTGGTCGCTAAAGGATATAATCAGCAAGAAGGCATAGACTACGATGAAACATTTGCACCCGTAGCAAGAATTGAAGCAATCCGCCTTTTTCTTGCGTACGCGGCCCACAAAAACTTTACTGTCTTTCAAATGGACGTCAAGACTGCCTTTCTGAATGGAGTCTTGGAAGAAGAAGTCTATGTCGCTCAGCCCGAAGGATTTGTAGATCCCAGATATCCCGACCATGTGTACAAACTAAAGAAAGCTCTGTATGGGTTGAAACAGGCACCAAGAGCTTGGTATGATGCATTAACCGAATTTCTAGTTGACTCAGGTTTCTCAAAAGGGAAGATTGATACCACACTTTTCATCAAGCGACAGAAGTCTGACATCATCCTGATTCAGATCTATGTTGATGACATTATCTTCGCCTCCTCTAATCCACGTCTGTGCAAACACTTTGAGAAACTGATGAAAACCAAGTTCGAGATGAGCATGATGGGAGAACTGAATTTCTTCCTAGGCCTGCAAGTAAGACAACTCTCTGACGGCATTTTCATCAATCAGTCAAAGTATATTCTGGAAATGCTTAAGAGATTCAACATTGATGGCAAATCTTCCATGACGACCCCATGTCCCTAAACAACAAACTGGACTCAGACCCCTCCGGGAAGCAAGTTGATGCTACAAACTACAGGGCCATCATTGGATCTTTGCTATATCTCACGTCAAGCAGGCCTGACATTGTCTTCTCCACATGCTTATGTGCACGCTTTCAGGCAAATCCGAAGGAATCCCATCTGACCGATGTTCGAAGAATTCTGAGATATCTCAAAGGCACTGTGAATCTAGGCCTTTGGTATCCCAAGCACTCAGGTTTTGACCTAGTCGGATATTCGGATGCTGACTTTGCTGGTTGCCGGATGGACCGCAAAAGCACATCGGGAGCAGTCCAATTCTTGGGCGATATGTTAGTCTGCTGGTCTTCCAAGAAACAGAACTGTGTGTCAACATCTACGGCCGAGGCAGAATACGTCGCGGCTGCTAGCTGTTGTTCACAAATATTATGGATGAAGACCCAGCTAAAGGACTACGGTTACACTCTCCGCCATATCCCGATCTACAGTGACTCACAAAGCGCCATAGCCATCACCAGCAATCCGGTTCATCATTCCCGCACCAAACACATCGACCTGCGCTATCATTTCATCAAGGATCATGTGGAGAAAGGAGACATTGACATGTATTTTGTAAGCTCAGAGCTTCAACTGGCTGACTTGTTCACTAAGGCATTGGATGAAAAACGATTCCAGTTCCTAGTCTCCAAGTTGGGCATGTTGAACCTCGAGCCCGTTTAATTATGTCTCCACTGATCTAAAAAGTGTGTGTGTGTGTGGGACTTGTAAATAAAGTGTGTGCGTTGCATGTGTTGAGGGGGAGAAAACCAGAAAAATAACAAAAAATAGTGTGCGTGTGTTGCATGTGTTGAGTGTGTGTGAAAAATCAAAAAGAACAAAAAAAATAGTGTGTGTGCGTTGCATTTGTACATATTTGTTCGTTGCATTTTTTTGAGGGGGAGAACATTTTCACTGTTTAAGGGGGAGAAAATTTTCACTGTTTGAGGGGGAGCTAATTTTCACTGATTGAGGGGGAGCCTTTATTTTTTTACTGATTCGGGCTCATCTATTTCGAAAGAGGCCCAATCTTCTCGCGTATATAAGCCCTCGTGAAACCCTTCATTCTTATGTTTCTAAAATCTTTTCGCAAAGGCACGGACTTTTCGCATCTCAGAGCTCCTGACCGTTTCTCCTTCTTCTTCCCAAAATACCGTTTTCGAAATCCCCTCAGACCGTTTTCGCAATCTCCATCTCCCGTTTCTTATTCACAAACTACTTACGAAGGTAGTTCTTCGTTCGAAATCATAATCTTCAACATCGTTCGAAAACGAACGATCATTCTCGCAAATCGATCGTTTTTTTTAAATCAAAATAAAAAAAAGAAGGGTTTTTGTTAGATTATAGGTCGAAATAGCTTGTTATCGTTTTGTTATATCGTTGTATTTGCAGGTGGATTCTTCGCTTCGAAATCACGATTTCGAGATTTTGGATTTCAAGATCTCGAGATCGTCGATTCATCTTCTCGAAATCAAGATCTCGAGATGGGCATCTCGACATCTTGATCTCGAGATTTGAATCTCAAAATCAAGATCTTGAGATCTGCACCTCGACATCTTGATCTCGAGATTTGAATCTCGAAATCAAGATCTCGAGATCTGCATCTCGACATCTTGATCTCGAGATTTGAATCTCGAAATCAAGATCTCGAGATCTGAATCTCGAAATCATGATCTCGAGATTTGAATCTCGAAATCAAGATCTCGAGATCTGCATCTCGACATCTTGATCTCGAGATATGAATCTCGAGATTTGAGATTTGAACTTAGAATTTTTTTCAAAACTCCATCTGCATAAACTTATCTGAAAACAGCAAATTAAATTCTTTCAAAATCAAATCAACAGTTGAACTTCATGTGCTGACCCCTGCTTCTACAGTTTAAAATGGCAGGAAACACTCAAACACAGATTGACGACGCCATCTACCCTAAGGGCAAGTGGATCAAGGTGCTGGACAACAACTTCCAGCTAGACCTCACCGTCTTCAAGTGCCAGAACCCGATCATTCCGGCCATAATGAAAGGTCACTATCTCTGGCCTGCACTTCACAACGCCAAACCAGTGCCAGAGATATACCTACAACAATTTTGGGGTCACATGCACACGGATTCATTGAAAGATCGCTCCAAGATCAAGACCAAATTGAACGGCATGCGGGTGATTCTGACACCATCCACTCTACGGACTACTCTATCGCTGCCAATACATGACGAATACGATGCACTGCCGTCCATCCCAGATCTATTGAAAGACGTGGCGTCCCTAGGCTACACCTCATTACTGCCACAGCTCTCCAACTTTAACGGAGCATATCTTCACCATCCGTGGAAAAATCTATTTGGGCTGGTGAACAAGTGCCTGTCGCCTAAGCATGCCGGCTTCGACAAGTGCAACAAGCAAATATTGCTGGTCTTTCATGGCATCGCGTTCAACAAGAACTATGATCTGGCACAGCTCTTCTTCTCAGAGCTAATGGACCTAGTCAAAGCCAAAGAAAAGAATAGGCCAGGTACCATTCCGTACGCTAGATGGCTCGGGCTGATCATACACGACTGCATGGCAGAGCACGCCTCCATACCAAGACACAGTACAGATCCTCACTTCACAGCACCGAAGCTACAGTACTTCAAAGCAGACAAGAATCCTACTTATGGTCTGAAGATACCTGGATTTCTGCTAAAGCTGGTAAAATCTTCAAATCCAGCAGTCCAACAATACAAAGAAGCCACCGAGAAAACCGTCCCTATGGTTCAGCAAAACCCAGCTGGACCTACCCAAGGGACAAAGCCGAGTGTAAGTAAGGGTCCTAAGAGAGCCCAAAAGCCACAGAAACCAGTGGCCGGTTTGCCCAATGAAGAGAAGTCTGACGACTCTCTAGAGACGAGTCAGGCGGCTGAGGGCACCGAAAAGGACGCTGAGGAAACGGCCAATGAATCGTCTAGTGAAGCCCAAACAAACACTGACGACAAGGCTTCCGAGAGCGTGGGCACGGAGAGTGAAAAATCTGACTCGGATGATGACGATGATGACAACGATAGTGATGATGTGGAGCTCACATATGCACTGATCAGAAAAGGGAAGCTGCCCGTCGAATCTCCGAAGAAGAGAAGAATTACTGCTGAAGACGCAGCACCAATCATAGCTCGCAGACCTCAAGTCTTCACCATAAAAGAAAAAGCTAAACCAAGAGTTGATCCGAGCGAGACTAATTGCTCCAAGGATGATTACGACGAGGCAGCTCACTCCATCAAGACATCAATCAACCAGGAAGAAGTTGTCATCCGAGAAACCAGGGCTAAGGTAAAAAATGACAAGGCTGCTAAGGCCAAGCCCCAGCCCCGAGCCAAAAAGAGTCTGTTTGATAAGGCAGACGAGCACATCTTTGCGGGCTGCGACTCCTTTATCCAGATAAGCCGAGCCGAATCCCTAAGCACAGGAGCCGATCTTTTCGGTTCCCGGGTAGAAGTCGCAGCATCTGGCTCAACTGCGCATGCACAGCCCTCTCCCAGCCACTCAATTGCCTCTCAAAAGGCTATTGTTTCAAAAGAACGGGACTCAACCCCCTCGCTGGTTCCTTCGGAATCAGTTGAGCATACAATTGACCCATCTCCCGAGGTCAAAACCCCTTCTTCTCTCACATCGAGTCTAGATGTCACATTTCCCACATTTTCTTCCTTTTCTAGGACACCTACACTATTCACTGCACATACAGGTGCACTCACCCTGAACGCAACAACCAGAGCGCAAGCTATGACGGTTGGAAGCCCTGCTACGCCCATAATGATTCCATCATTAAATGCAGGCCACACATCAGCAATCTTCACTGATGCTGTGTCAACAGTTACAACCCCCGTAACTGGTCACCCTACCTTTGAAGACGTCAACGTTCTACTGAATCGCTTCCTGGATTCCACCATTAAGCCATGGGTGCAAGATGCAATGACCGCTCTAGCACAGGAATTTAGGACCACCCAAGCGGTTCGGTCTGAACAGACACCACCCCAACCTTCCCCTGAACCGTTCATCTCCCATACACAACCCATATCCTCCACCCCTCTATCCCACCAATCCATAAACCAAATTCCTATCCCTTCTATTTCTCGGGGAACCCAGGATACAGAACTAGTATTCTCCCCACACCCGACCACACCCTCCATCGATCTCTCCTCCCTGTCCTTTGACACACTAGCTTCGGCTTTGCTGAATAACCTCTTAAATACCCCAGAAGACAACCTCACTCTTCATCAGCAAGCCATACTTGAAGCTCTTCTTTCTTCACCCGAAACCAAGAGCACTTGCAAGGAGAGTCTTCGTGGTCGCAAACGTTCCCATGAGGACCCCGATGATTCGGATCCTCATGAGGGGGAGAACAAGCGACCTCGATCACTTGAGCAAACTGCTCTACCAAGCCAAACTCCACAGCCAATTCAACCTGAAACCTCAACAAACCAACAGCCACCATCCACAGCCAAACTATCTAGCATGGTCGAGCTAGAAATAACATCCCGAGGCGTATCTCCCAGAGATACCAACCGAGGAGGGGATGGAAGTCCTGATGATGTTACCACTGGTACATCTTCTCCATCAGGCCATCAGTTGGAACCCAGTTCTAAGCTGATGTCAATGGGAAATCCTAGTGAACCCGGTAGTGCTACACAGGAACAATCACCGCCTGAACAAAGAATTCCATATATTTCCCCATGCAAAGACATCCATGATGCACTGGAAGAGGCGGTGATATACGACAAATGGCCAAGAAAATGGACAGAATGGGATGATCTTCGGGTTGAAGCCGAGCAAGAGGACATGCAAAGAAACTGGTGGCTACGAGAGCTGATCAACAAATGCTCTGAAGATATTATACGGCTCGAGGACGATGAACGCAAGGAAGGGGAGAATTACAAGGAATCCCAGAAGACTCTTGAATCAGTCGTAAGACAAACAGCGGGAAGAATTCCCAAGACAGAGAAACCCTGGGATAATGTTCGTATCAAAGCCCCCTTCCAATAAGAAATCAGAGAGCATATCTGGCGTAGACCAGACAAAGTCAAGCCACTGAACGAACTGAAGCTAAGAGGCCTTACTCACTTGAAAGGAAAGCAGGCTGGAGGTCATCTGCATATGTTGCTGCAAAGGTCAACCGGTACACAGAGAGAACTAATGGAACAAGATCTGAAGTCGAATATTCTCCCGATTCATCAAATTCTACAAGTGAAGGCTGAAGACTATCATGGAGTAACATTCTACACTTACAGACTTCAACGCACCGATGGGAGCGAATTCACTTGTCAAGAGAACGACTTCATCATGCTGAAACCGGATGACATCTACCAAATGCTCATGGCCTACAGATACCTTCCAGTCAGGCAGAGCATAGTATACAGCGAAGGCCTCGCAGCTATCAAGAGATTCATGCTTAGACAGATCCGAGAACACTCTTCACATGACCTACAGATGGCTATTGAATGCAATCTGAAGAAGACAAATCTGACAAAGCCAAGACTGTATGGTCCAGAACTTGAAGATTTCCCAGCCTACCACATCTTCTTCACACCGCCAACAGTCACCTATCTGAACCACAAGAACGAAACGCGTCTGATGGTAGTTAGTGAAATCGAGAAGTACTGTGACGGAACACTGAAGATAATCAGGGAGCAGATTCTACAGATGAAGGCAAAGCTAGAGGAAAATCTTCAAGAGGCATCTTCTTATGTTCAAAAGGAACACTCTACTGTGGAGACAATAGAGCACTTTCCAGCGCCTGAAGACAAGTTTTAGAACTCGGTAAGATCTTTCCAACGAGATATTAAACGCTTTCAACAGCACAAAATAGAGCAATATATGTTCGCATTTAATTTTACACGAGTTCGGAGTGAAATCAGAAACATTTGTGAATATATGGTTAATCTGTAACTTTTAAATAATGTATTGTAAATGAAGTTGGAACAATATCTTTAGAGCTCCGATCTATCTTTCCAACGAGATATCATACGCCCAAAACGGATAAACACACAGCAGGATATGTGTGTCACAAATACTTAGCCTTAACTCTATTATTTAGCGTTTTCAGCGAAAAAAGAGCACTTTTAGCGTAAATACAGTGTATTTTAGTAATTAGGCAATCATCCCTTGATATTTTGAAACCAGCGCCTGAAGACAAGTTTGCGAACTCGGTTAGGTCCTTCAAACGAGATATTAAACGCTTTCAACGGCACAAAATAGAGCAAGATATGATGGCATCAAATTCTACACGAGTTCGGAGTGAAATCAGAAACATTTGTGAATATATGGTTAATCTGTAACTTTTAATTAATGCATTATAAATGAAGTTGGAACAATAGATTTAGATCTCCGATCTATCTTTCCAACGAGATATAACACGCCCCAAACGGATAAACACACAGCAGGATATGAGTGTCACAAATACTTAGCCTTATCTCTATGATTTAGCGTTTTCAGCTAAAATAGAGCACTTTTAGCGTAAATACAGTGTATTTTAGTATTTAGGTAATAATCCCTTGATTTTTTGAAACCAGCGCCTGATAACAAGTTTTAGAACTCGGTAAGATCTTTTAAACAAGATATTAAACGCTTTTAACGGCACAACACAGAGCAAGATATGATCGCATCAAATTCTACACGAGTTCGGAGTGAAATCAGAAACATTTATGAATATATGGTTAATATGTAAGTTTTAACTAATGCATTGTAAATGAAGTTGTAACAATAGTTTTAGAGCTCCGATCTATATTTCCAACGAGATATAATACGCTCCAAACGGATAAACACACAGCAAGATATGAGTGTCACAAATACTTAGCCTTATCTCTATGATTTAGCATTTTCAGAAAAAATAGAGCACTTTTAGCGTAAATACAGTGTATTTTAGTAATTAGGCAATCATCCCTTGATATTTTGAAACCAGCGCCTGAAGACAAGTTTTAGAACTCGTTATGATCTTTCCAAAAAAATATTAAACGCTTTCAACGGCACAAAATAGAGCAAGATATGATCGCATCAAATTCTACACGAGTTCGGAGTGAAATCAGAAACATTTGTGAATATATCGTTAATCTGTAACTTTTAATTAATGCATTGTTAATGAAGTTGGAACAATAGCTTAAGAGCTCCGATCTATTTTTCCAACGAGATATAATACGCTCCAAACGGATAAACACAGTGCAAGATATGAGTGTCACAAATACTTAGCCTTATCTCTATGATTTAGCGTTTTCAGCGAAAATAGAGCACTTTTAGCGTGAATACAGTGTATTTTAGTAATTAGGAAATCATCCCTTGATATTCGGAAACCAGACCATGAAGACAAGTTTTAGAACACTGTAAGAGCTTTCCAACTAGATATTAAACGCTTTGAACGGCACAAAATAGAGCATGATATGATCGCATCACATTCTACACGAGTTCGGAGTGAAATCAGAAACATTTGTGAATATATGGTTAATATGTAACTTTTATTTAATGCATTTTAAATGGAATAAAGCAAAATGGCTCACTAAACTGTCTGCGCTTCTTTGTTATGAAGCAGCAGTCAGTCCATGCAATTTTGGACGGGATTTTCACTATGGGTCATCCGGAAACAGTCTCTCTGTGCTTTAGTACAGGGGTAAGATTGTGTACATCCGACCCCCCCTTACCCCACCGTAGGTGGGAGCCTTTGCGGCACTGGGGTAAATGAAAATGAAAAATGAAAATGATTGTAAATGAAGTTGGAACAATAGCTTTAGAGCTCCGATCTATCTTTCCAACGAGATATAATACGCTCCAAATGGATAAACACACAGCAAGATATGAGTGTCACAAATACTTAGCCTTATCTCTATGATATAGTGTTTTCAGCGAAAATAGAGCACTTTTAGCGTAAATACAGTGTATTTTAGTAATTGGGCAATCATCCCTTGATATTCTGAAACCAGAGCCTGAAGTCAAGTATTAGAACTCGGTAATATCATTCCAACGAGATATTAAACGCTTTCAACGGCACAAAATAGAGCATGATATGATCGCATCACATTCTACACGAGTTCGGAGTGAAATCAGAAACATTTGTGAATATATTGTTAATCTGTAACTTATAATTAATGCATTGTAAATGAAGTTGGAACAATAGCTTTAGATCTCCGATCTATCTTTCCAAGGAGATATAATACGCTCCAAACGGATAAACACACAGCGAGATATGAGTGTCAAAAATACTTAGCCTTATCTCTATGATTTAGCGTTTTCAGCGAAAATAGAGCAGTTTTAGCGTAAATACAGTGTATTTTAGTAATTAGGCAATCATCCCTTGATATTTTGAAACCAGCGCCTGAAGACAGGTTTGCGAAGTCGGTAAGGTCCTTCAAACGAGATATTAAACGCTTTCAACAGCACAAAATAGAGCAAGATATGATCGCATCAAATTCTACACGAGTTCGGAGTGAAATCAGAAACATTTGTGAATATATGGTTAATCTGTAACTTTTAATTAATGCATTGTAAATGAAGTTGGAAATATAGCTTTAGAGCTCCGATCTATCTTTCCAAAGAGATATAATACGCTCCAAACGGATAAACAGACAGCAAGATATGAGTGTCAGAAATACTTAGCCTTATGTCTATGATTTAGCGTTTTCAGAGAAAATAGAGCACTTTTAGCGTAAATACAGTGTATTTTAGTAATTAGGCAGTCATCCCTTGATATTTCGAAACCAGCGCCTGAAGACAAGTTTTAGAACTCCGTATGATCTTGCCAACGAGATATTAAACGCTTTCAACGGCACAAAATAGAGCAAGATATGATCGCATCAAATTCTACACGAGTTCGGAGTGAAATCAGAAACATTTGTGAATATATGGTTAATATGTAACTTTTAACTAATGCATTGTAAATGAAGTTGGAACAATAGTTTTATAGATCCGATCTATCTTTCTAACGAGATATAATACGCTCCAAACGGATAAACACACAACAAGATACGAGTGTCACAAATACTTAGCATTATCTCTATGATTTAGCGTTTTCAGCTAAAATAGAGCACTTTTAGCGTAAATACAGTGTATTTTAGTAATTAGGCAAAACGCACTTGATTTTTTGAAACCGGCGCCTGAAGACAAGTTTTAGAACTCGGTAAGAACTTTCAAACGAGATATTAAACGCTTTTAACGGCACAACACAGAACAAGATATGATCGCATCAAATTCTACACGAGTTCGGAGTGAAATCAGAAACATTTGTGAATATGTGGTTAATATGTAACTTTTAACTAATTCATTGTAAATGAAGTTGGAACAATAATTTTAGAGGTCCGATCTATCTTTCCAACGAGATATAATACGCTCCATACGGATAAACACACAGCAAGATATGAGTGTCACAAATACTTAGCCTTATCTCTATGATTTAGCGTTTTCAGCAAAAATAGAGCACTCTTAGCGTAAATACAGTGTATTTTAGTATTTAGGCAATCATCCTTGATATTCTAAAACCAGAGCCTGAAGTCAAGTTTTAGAACTCGGTAAGATCTTTCCAACGAAATATTAAACGCTTTCAACGGCACAAAATAGAGCATGATATGATCGCATCACATTCTACACGAGTTCCGAGTGAAATCAGAAACATTTGTGAATATATGGTTAATCTGTAACTTTTAATGAATGCATTTTGAATGAAGTTGGAACAATAGCTTTAGATCTCCGATCTATCGTTCCAACGAGATATAATACGCTCCAAACGGATAAACATACAGCAAGATATGAGTGTCACAAATACTTAGCCTTATCTCTATGATTTAGCGTTTTCAGCGAAAATAGAGCACTTTTAGCGTAAATACAGTGTATGTTAGTAATTAGGCAATCATCCGTTGTTATTTTGAAACCAGCGCCTGAAGACAAGTTTCAAAACTCGGTATGATCTTTCCAACGAGATATTAAAGGCTTTCAACAGCACAAAATAGAGAAATATATGATTGCATTTAATTTTACACGAGTTCGGAGTGAAATCAGAAACATTTGTGAATATATGGTTAATCTGTAACTTTTAATTAATGCATTGTATACAAAGCTGGAACAATTGCTTTAGATCTCCGATCTATCTTTCCAACAAGATATAATACGCTCCAAACGGATAAACACACAGCAAGATATGAGTGTCACAAATACTTAGTCTTATCTCTATGATTTAGCGTTTTCAGCGAAAATAGAGCACTTTTAGCGTATATACAGTGTATGTTAGTAATTTGGCAATCATCCCTTGTTATTTTGAAACCAGCGCCTGAAGACAAGTTTTAGAACTCGGTAAGATCTTTCCAACGAGATATTAAACGCTTTCAACATCACAAAATAGAGCAATATATGATCGCATTTAATTTTACACAAGTTCGGAGTGAAATCAGAAACATTTGTGAATATATGGTTAATCTGTAACTTTTAAATAATGTATTGTAAATGAAGTTGGAACAATAGCTTTAGAGCTCCGATCTATCTTTCCAACGAGATATAATACGCCCAAAACGGATAAACACACAGCAGGATATGAGTGTCACAAATACTTAGCCTTATCTCTTTGATTTAGCGTTTTCAGCGAATATAGAGCACTTTTAGCGTAAATATAGTGTATTTTAGTAATTAGGCAATCATCCCTTGATATTTTGAAACCAGCGCCTGAAGACAAGTTTGAGAACTCGGTAAGGTAAGATAAGATAAGATTTTTTCGGAAACAAGTTGAGAGCTTCTCTCTCTACCCCTCGTGGTATTCTTGTTTCGCGAGTTACCATTTCTTCACCTTCTTCTTTGATTTCTTCTTGGATTGAGCTTCGATTTTAGTTATACTACATCCATACTCCGGTTAGGGTGTATTATCTCTAAGATTTGAGCTAGTTTTTGAAGATTTCGACCAAGAAAACCGAGTTCTTCATTTCGCGATTACTATTCATCAAAACAGGTCAACGCCTCTCTAGGTTGATTCTGTGGATCAAAAATTGATTTGAAGGTGTTGTTAGCTTCAGCTTGGAAGGGGGATTAGACAAATATAAAAATTTCCATCATCGGACAAGGTTGAAAATTTCACCTACTTCCAACGGCTATCGCCATTGGTACGGACAAAAGCTCCAACAAAGGTGTGAGCTGGTTCTATGTTTTTCCGAGGGGGGGTTGTTACTTCTTAGCTCCCCTTCCACCTATCTTAGCTCGGAATCAATATGGTTACAAAGAAAAAGAAACGCACTCCCCAGCCTCTCAAATCTTCGTCACGGCTGAAGGCAAAGCAATCCAAGGAGATTGATGACGCGCTTGCGGAGGTGGGTGTTCAAGGTGTGGTTGTTAGTCCCTGTTTCTGTAACAGCAATGAATAATCGATCTAACAATGAAGATTAAACGTAAAGATGAATACAGAATGAATCACCGTAAAACCTTCTTTGATAAACCGTGGAACGTACAGCAGAATGATATAAGCGTAAGGCTATGAATAATAAGTACGACGTTCAACCTTTTCCTAAACCTCGGCTCCCTTTTTATAGGCGAGGTTTAGGTTAGGCGAAACAGGCTTTTGGCCTGTTTAAATGGGCCTAACACTTGGCCTGATTTCTATCTAATTTATGCACTATTTAAATACAAGGATTAAATATAAAGCTAATCTATGACCAACTTGATTCACAATAAAATATCTCCAACAATCTCCCCCTTTGTGATCAAGTGTCATTCTTTTATTGCTTCTGTGATTTGAAGTAGTGCTTCCTTAATCCAAGTGCATGTTCATATTGTCGTAGCATATTTCTCTTTTCGAGGCGATCGTCAATGGCCTTTAAAATTGTCTCCACAGTAGAGTGTTCCTTTTGAACATAAGACGATGCCTCTTGAAGATTTTCTTCCAGCTTTGCCTTCATCTGTAGAATCTGCTCTCTGATTATCTTCAGTGTTCCGTCGCAGTATTTCTCGATTTCACTGACTACCATCAGACGCTTTTCGTTCTTGTGGTTCAGGTAGGTGACTGCTGGCGGTTTGAAGAAGATGTGATAGGCTGGGAAATCTTCAAGTTCTTGACCATACAGTTTAGGCTTTGTCAGATTTGTCTTCTTCAGATTGCATTCAATAGCCATTTGTAGGTCATGTGAGGAGTGTACTCGGATCTGTCTAAGCATGAACCTCTTGATAGCTGCGAGGCCTTCGCTGTATACTATGTTTTGCCTGACTGGAAGGTATCTGTAGGCCATGAGCATTTGATATATGTCATCCGGTTTCAGCATGATGAAGTCGTTCTCTTGACAAGTGAATTCGCTCCCATCGGTGCATTGAAGTCTGAAAGTGTAAAATGTTACTCCATGATAGTCTTCAGCTTTTACTTGTAGAATTTGATGAATCGGGAGAATATTCGACTTCAGATCTTGTTCCATCAGTTCTCTTTGTGTACCGGTTGACCTTTGCAGCAGCATATGCAGATGACCTCCAGCCTGTTTTCCTTTTAAGTGTGTAAGGCCTCTTAGCTTCAGTTCGTTCAGTGGCTTGACTTTGTCTGGTCTACGCCAGATATGCTCTCTGATTTCTTCTTGGAAGGGGGCTTTGATTCGAACGTTGTCCCAGGGTTTCTCTGTCTTAGGAAGTCTTCCCGCTGATTGTCTTACGACCGATTCAAGAGCTTTCTGGGATTCCTTGTAGTTCTCCCCTTCCTTGCGTTCATCGTCCTCGAGCCTAATGATATCTTCAGAGCATTTGTTAATAAGCTCTCGTAGCCACGAGTTTCTTTGCATGTCCTCTTGCTCGGCTTCAACCCGGAGATCGTCCCATTCTTTCCATTTTCTCGGCCATTTGTCGTATATCACCGCCTCTTCCAGTGCATCATGGATGTCTTTGCCTGGGGAGATATATGGAGTTCTTTGTTTAGGCGGTGATTTTTCCTGTGTAGCACTACCGGGTTCACTAGGATTGCCCGTTGACATCAGCTTAGAACTGGGTTCCAACTGATGGCCTGATGGAGAAGATGTACCAGTGGTATCATCATCAAGACTTCCATCCCCTCCTCGGTTGGTATCTCTAGGAGATACGCCTCGGGATGTTATTTCTAGTTCGACCACGCTAGAGAGTTTGGCTGTGGATGGTGGCTGTTGGTTTGTTGAGGTCTCAGGTTGAATTGGCTGTGGAGTTTGGCTTGGAAGAGTAGTTTGCTCAAGTGATCGGGGTCGCTTGTTCTCCCCCTCATGAGGATCCGAATCATCGGGGTCCTCATGGGAACGTTTGCGACCACGAAGACTCTCCTTGCAAGTACTCTTGGTCTCGGGTGAGGAAAGAAGAGCTTCTAGTATGGCTTGCTGATGAAGAGTGAGATCGTCTTCTGGGGTATTCAAGAGGTTATTCAGCAAAGCCGAAGCTAGGGTGTCAAAGGATATGGAAGAGAGATCGATGGAGGGTGTGGTCGGGTGTGGGGAGAATACTGGTTCTGTATTCTGGGTTCCCCGAGAAATAGAAGGGATAGGAATTTGGTTGATGGATTGGTGGGATAGAGGGGTGGAGGATATGGGTTGTGTATGGGAGATGAACGGTTCAGGGGATGGTTGGGGTGGTGTCTGTTCAGACCGAACCGCTTGGGTGGTCCTAAATTCCTGTGCTAGAGCGGTCATTGCATCTTGCACCCATGGTTTAATGGTGGAATCTAGGAAGCGCTTTAGTAGAACGTTTACGTCTTCAAAGGTAGGGTGACCAGTTACGGGGGTTGTAACTGTTGACACAGCATCAGTGAAGATTGCTGATGTGTGGCCTGCATTTAATGATGGAATCATTATAGGCGTAGCAGGGCTTCCAACCGTCATAGCTTGCGCTCTGGTTGTTGTGTTCAGGGTGAGTGCACCTGTATGTGCTGTGAATAGTGTAGGTGTCCTAGAAAAAGAAGAAAATGTGGGAAATGTGACACCTAGACTCGATGTGAGTGAAGAAGGGGTTTTGACCTTGGGAGATAGGTCAATTGTATGCTCAACTGATTCAGAAGGAACCAGCGAGGGGGTTGAATCCCGTTCTTTTGAAACAATAACCTGTTGAGAGGCAATTGAGTGGCTGGGAGAGGGCTGTGCATGCGCAGTTGAGCCAGATGCTGCGACTTCTACTCGGGAACCGAAAAGATCGGCTCCTGTGCTTAGGGATTCAGCTCGGCTTATCTGGATAAAGGAGTCGCAGCCAGCAAAGATGTACTCGTCTGCCTTATCAAACAGACTCTTAGTCGCTCGGGGCTGGGGTCTGGCCTTAGCAACCTTGTCATTTTTGACTTTAGCTCTTTTCTCTCGGATGACAACTTCTTCCTGGTTGATTGATGTCTTGATGGAGTGAGCTGCCTCGTCGTAATCATCCTTTGAGCAATTTGTCTCGCTCGGATCAGCTCTTGGTTTAGCTGTTTCTTTAATAGTGAAGACCTGAGGTCTGCGAGCTATGATTGGTGCTGCGTCTTCAGCAGTGATTCTTCTCTTCTTTGGAGATTCGACGGGCAGCTTCCCTTTTGTAATTAGTGCATATGTGAGCTCCACATCATCACTATCATTGTCATCATCCGAGTCTGATTTGTCACTCTCCGTGCCCACGCTCTCGGAGGCCTTGTCGTCAGTGTTTGTTTGGGCTCCACTAGACGATTCACTGGCCGTTTCCTCAGCGTCTTCCTCGGTGCCCTCAGCCGCCTGACTCGTCTCTAGAGAGTCGTCAGACTTCCCTTCATTGGGCAAACCGGCCACTGGTTTCCGTGGCTTTTGGGCTCTCTTAATACCCTTACCAACACTCGGCTTTGTCCCTTGGGTAGGTCCAGCTGGGTTTTGCTGAACCATAGGGACGGTCTTCTCGGTGGCTTCTTTGTATTGTTGGACTGCTGGATTTGAAGATTTTACCAGCTGTAGCAGAAATCCAGGTATCTTCAGACCATAGGAAGGATTCTTGTCTGCTTTGAAGTACTGTAGCTTTGGTGCTGTGAAGTGTGGATCGGAGCTGCGTTTTGGGATTGTTGAATGCTCTGCCATGAGGTTGTTGATGATCAACCCAAGCCACCTAGCGTACGGAATGGTACCTGGCCTATTCTTTTCTTTGGCCTTGACCAGGTCCATTAGCTCTGAGAAGAAGAGCTGTGCCATGTCGTAGTTCTTGTTGAAGGCAATGCCATGGAAGATGAGCAGGATCTGCTTGTTGCATTTGTCGAATCCGGCATGCTTCGGCGACAGGCACTTGTTCACCAGCCCGAAAAGATTTTTCCACGGGTGACGGAGATATGCACCGTTGAAATTTGACAGTTGTGGCAGTAGTGATGTGTAGCCAAGGGATGCCACGTCTTTGAGCAGATCGGGGATGGTTGGCAGTGCATCATACGTATCGTGAACTGGCAGCGCTAGAGTAGTCCGTAGAGTTGATGGCGTCAGGATCACGCGCATGCCATTCAGCTTGGTCTTTATTTTTTATCGATCCTTTGGAGATTCTGTATGCATGTGCCCCCAGAACTGTTGTAGGTATATCTCTGGCACCGGTTTTGAGTTGTGAAGTGCAGGCCAGAGATAGTGACCCTTCATGATGGCTGGAATGATTGGGTTCTGGCATTTGAAGACTGCAAGGTCTAACTGGAAGTTATTGTCCAGCACCTTGATCCATTTGTCTTGTGAGTAGATGGCATCATCGATCTGTGCTTTCGTGTTTCCTGCCATTTTAAACTGTAGAAGCATGGGGTCAGCACATGAAGTTCAACTGTTTGATTTGATTTTGAAAGAATTTGATTTGCGTTTGTCAGATAGGTTTATGCAGGTGGAATTTTGAAAATATTACTAAGTCCACATCTCGAGATCTGAATCTCGAGATCATGATTTCGAGATCCAAATCTCGAGATCTTGATTTCGAGATTCAAATCTCGAGATCATGATTTCCAGATCCAAATCTCGAGATCTTGATTTCGAGATTCAAATCTCGAGATCAAGATGTCGAGATGAAGATCTCGAGATCTTGATTTCGAGATTCAAATCTCGAGATCAAGATGTCGAGATACAGATCTCGAGATCTTGATTTCGAGATTCAAATCTCGAGATCAAGATGTCGAGATGCCCATCTCGAGATCTTGATTTCGAGAAGTTGAACCGACGATCTCGAGATCCAAAAACTCGAAATCGTGATTTCGAAACGAAGAATCCACCTGCAAAAACAAAGATATATCAATCAATAACAAACGATTTCGACCTAAAGTCTAACAAAAACCTTTTTATGTTGATTTTGAAAATTTGATCGATTTGCGAGAATGATCGTTTTCGAACTATGATTGAAGATTATGATTTCGAGTTCGAAGGATGTTGATGAATGAGATTTCGAACGAAGAACTACCTAGGTAGTTGTTAAAGGTAAACGAAGATGGAGTATTGCGAATTTGGTCTGAGGAGAAGAAGAAGGAGAAACGGCGGCAGGAGCTCTGAGAGTCTAAACGTTCGGATCTTTTGCGAAAAAATTCTGAGAAGTATAAGGAAGGGAGGTTTTACGAGGGCCTTATATATGCGAAAAGATTTTGGACCTCCTCTTTAACAGTTTAGCCCGAAATATTGGGCTGGCACACAGTGCTCTTTTAAAAGATTTTCGAGGCCCAATGCCAGTAAAAAAATAGAGAGCTCCCCCTTAATTAGTGAAAATTAGCTCCCTCTCAAACAGTGAAAATTCTCTCCCCTTCAAAAAATGCAACGAACAATATGTACAAATGCAACGCACACACACTATTTTTTGTTCTTTTTGATTTTTCACCCACGCAACACATGCAACGCACACACACTATTTTTTGTTATTTTTCTGGTTTTCTCCCCCTCAACACATGCAACGCACACACACTATTTACAAAACCCACACACACACACTTTTTACAAGTCCCACACACACACACACTTTTTAGATCAGTGGAGACATAATTAAACTGGCTCGAGGTTCAACATGCCCAACTTGGAGACTAGGAACTGGAATCGTTTTTCATCCAATGCCTTAGTGAACAAGTCAGCCAGTTGAAGCTCTGAGCTTACAAAATACATGTCAATGTCTCCTTTTTCCACATGATCCTTGATGAAATGATAGCGCAGGTCGATGTGTTTGGTGCGGGAGTGATGAATTGGGTTGCTGGTGATGGCTATGGCGCTTTGAGAGTCACTGTAGATCGGGATATGGCGGAGTGTGTAACCGTAGTCCTTTAGCTGGGTCTTCATCCATAATATTTGTGAACAACAGCTAGCAGCCGCGACGTATTCTGCCTCGGCCGTAGATGTCGACACACAGTTCTGTTTTTTGGAAGACTAGCAGACTAACTTATCGCCCAAGAATTGGACAGCTCCCGATGTACTTTTGCGGTCCATCCGGCAACCAGCAAAGTCAGCATCCGAATATCCGACTAGGTCAAAACCTGAGTGCTTGGGATACCAAAGGCCTAGATTCACAGTGCCTTTGAGGTATCTCAGAATTCTTCGAACAACGGTCAGATGGGATTCCTTCGGATTTGCCTGAAAGCGTGCACATAAGCATGTGGAGAAGACAATGTCAGGCCTGCTTGATGTGAGATATAGCAAAGATCCAATGATGGCCCTGTAATTTGTAGCATCAACTGGCTTCCCGGAGGGGTCTGAGTCCAGTTTGTTGTTTTGGGACATGGGGGTCGTCATGGAAGATTTGCTATCAATGTTGAATCTCTTAAGCATTTCCAGAATATACTTTGACTGATTGATGAAAATGCCGTCAGAGAGCTGTCTTACTTGCAGGCCTAGGAAGAAATTCAGTTCTCCCATCATGCTCATCTCGAACTTGGTTTTCATCAGTTTCTCAAAGTGTTTGCACAGGCGTGGATTTGAGGAGGCGAAGATGATTTCATCAACATAGATCTGAATCAGGATGATGTCAGACTTCTGTCGCTTGATGAACAGTGTGGTATCAATCTTCCCTTTTGAGAAACCTGAGTCAATCAGAAATTCGGTTAATGCATCATACCAAGCTCTTGGTGCCTGTTTTAACCCATACAGAGCTTTCTTTAGCTTGTACACATGGTCGGGATATCTGGGATCTACGAATCCTTCGGGTTGAGCGACATAGACTTCTTCTTCCAAGACTCCATTTAGAAAGGCAGTCTTGACATCCATTTGAAAGACAGTAAAGTTCTTGTGGGCCGCGTACGCAAGAAAAAGGCGGATTGCTTCAATTCTTGCTACGGGTGCAAATGTTTCATCATAGTCTATGCCCTCTTGCTGATTATATCCTTTAGCGACCAGTCGTGCCTTGTTCCTTATCACTATTCCTTCTTCGTCCTTCTTGTTCTTGAACACCCATTTTGTGCCAATGATGGTTTTCTGAGGGGGTTTAGGCACGAGTGTCCATACATCTAGTCTGTCAAATTGATTGAGCTCATCTTGCATGGCAATCACCCAATCTGGATCAGCAAGTGCCTCTGAGACTTTGGATGGTTCATTCTTGCTTAGGAAGCATGCATAGTGACATTCATTTGTTGTTGCTGATCTCGTTCGCACACCTTGACTTGGATCACCTATTATTTGTTCAACAGGGTGTGCTTTTGTCCACTTCCTCTCATGAGCTAGAGGAGTTGGAGTGATTATTGGTTGATCTGAGTCCTGATATGAATTTAAAGGCTCTGGGGCAGCTGTGGTGTGTAGTGGAGATGATTCCGGACTTATGGCGAAGCCGTGATCATCCACACCTCTGGGATTGGTTTGAGGGGTTGAGGGTGTGGATGGTACGTCATCTGGTCCTGTGAGGAGCGGAATCTCTGCTGTTGGAGTTGATGTTGACTCTGGAGTGTATGCAGGAGGTGGAGATTGTGAGTTCTCGTAAAAGTTTCTGAAGAGAGAGTCGAGAATCACATCGTCGTGTTCGGTGTTTGGTTCAGCTTTATCAGAAGCTACTGGTACAGCAGTGGATGGATCGGTCTGGAGATGTTCAATAGCAAAGTCTGCCATTTCATAGAATGTAACATTTACACTCTCGATAACAGTCCGCTTGTCTCTGAGATAGACTCTGTAAGCTTTGGATTGCAGTGAGTAGCCAATGAACACGCCTTCTCTGGCTTTGGGATCCAGCTTACTTCTCTCTGTCCGATCATTGAGTATGAAGCACTTGCAGCCAAAAACCTTGAGGAAAGAAATATCAGGAGTTTTGTTGAATAGAATCTCATATGGAGTCTTGTCGAAGCGCTTGTGGATGAAGGTTCTGTTCTGAGTGAAGCACGCGGTATTGATTGCCTCTGCCCACATGAAGTGAGGCAGTCTTGATTGGATTAACATGGTGCGTGCTGCTTCAACAAGGGTTCTGTTCTTTCTCTCAACAACTCCGTTCTGCTGAGGAGTTTTAGCTGCTGCAAATTGCTGAGTGATACCGAGTGATTCATAGAACTCAGTGAGAGTCTGATTTTTGAACTCGGTACCATTGTCAGTTCTGACAATTCGAACACTGTGCTGTAGCAGTTTCTGGATCGTTCTGATAAAGGTCATAATGTTTTCTGCAGCTTCGTCTTTTGATCGGAGAAATTTCGTCCATGTATACCTAGAGAAGTCATCAACGATCACCAGAGTGTATTTGCGACCATTGATGCTTTGTACTCTCATAGGTCCACACAGATCCATGTGTATTAGCTGCAACTGATGAGTAGATGAAGGTTCAGTTTTTGACTTGTGGGAGCTTCGCGTCATTTTGCCCATTTTGCAGGCACTACAATGATTTTCAGCGGAAGACTTTAGCAGAGGAAGCCCCTTGACAAGTTTCTTGGAGGACAAGGTTGATAGATGTTTGAAGTTCAGATGGGAGAGACGTCTGTGCCATAGGTTGTTTTGTTCAGTTGAAGCTTTGGAAAACAGACAGATGGAAGTGGTGGATTGGACGCTTTTTAGATCAATAGTGTACAGATTTAATGTTCTGTAACACGTTAATAATGTATTCCCTGTGCTGTCAAGAACACAGCATTGTTTTGCAAAGAACCTCACTTCCATCCCGCTGTCACAGAATTGTCCAATGCTCAGTAAGTTGTGTTTGAGCCCTTTGACGAATGAAACATCTTTTATTGTGACACTGGCACAGACGACGTCCCCATACCCAAGGATAGGAGATGAGGCGTCATTCCCGAATCTGACATTGCCTCCGTAGCAGTTGGTGTAGTTGCTCAAAAGGTGCTTTATTCCGGTCATGTGGGTTGAGCATCCTGAGTCTAAGTGCCACACATGACCGTCCTGCAAAACAATCAAATAAGATCAGGTACCCAACTTGGAGTGGGTCCTTCCTTATTATCAAGAAACACCTTTTTAAAACTTGCTTTGAGCAGTGATCCAAGGTCAGCTGCTCTTTCAACGAAAGATCTATCTTCGATGGGCTTTCCAATTGCCAGATCTGCTTTTGCAGTGTGTCTGGTTTTTGGAGTCCACCTACCACTTTCCATTTTGGTGGGTCTGATGTTGTGAACCCACCTTTCCATTTTAGTCCTTGTGGGTCTAAGTTTGGGGACCCACCTTTCAGTTGCAGTTCTGATGGGTCCTTGATTTGGACCCCACCTATCAGTTTTAGTTATGATGGGTCTACGATTGGGAACCCACCTTTCAGTTTTAGTTTGGATGGGTCTTCGTTTGTGGACCCACCTATTCGATTCAGGTTTGGTAGGTCTCATCTTGGGGACCCACTTTTCAGTTTCAGTTTTGACGGGTCTTATCTTGGGGACCCATCTTTTCGGTTTAGGTTCAGGTGGAGAGTAGACAGGAGCTTTGTGATTGAACGGTTGTTTTTTGAGTTTGGTTTTGAAAATCTCCTCCTTAGAAAGCCGATTGATATGTTTCCTAGAATGAACTCTAAGGGCGTATTTCATATCTGGAATACAAAACGTTCCCTTAGAAGTTTCTTTCTTGGTTTCCTTTTCAGGTTTAAGCTTTCTGGAAGGCTTAGATTTAACAACATTCATATCACATTCATAATTATGGGGATCTGGAACAGAATAACCATAAGCAACACTTGTATTATAAATAGAACTTTGTCTAGAAGATGTCTCAGAAATATTCAGCTTGGGACTCAAGACTGAATTGTTAGAAGTTTGCTTTGTAGAGACAGAATTACAATTAACTTTTGAGTAAAATATTGAACTAGATCTAGGGCTGGCACTTTTCTCAAAAACTTTCTTTTTGCCTTCTGCGATTTCCTTCCTCTTTTTCCTCCACTCATTCTTCTCTTCTCCTTCCTTATTCACTTCATTCCCTGTAAACAAAGGAGAAGAGAGATGAGTGGACGAACCTTTAAAAGCATTGTTTTTCTCATGTGAGGTGTGTGAGCTGTCAGGCTTGTTCGTAGAAGAGTCTGATTTAGCATGAAACTGCTCACTCAAATCATTAAATTTTTGAAGAAGTTCCTGCCAGTTGCGCTCAAAACCTTTCTTTTCAGTTTCAAATATCTCTCTTTCGTTATCAAGAGTTTTCTGTAGGTTTTTGAGCTTTTGAGCCATTGGAAAGATACATGGTTCCTCACCAGTTTTAGCAATACCTACTCTCGGGGGAGGGTCTAGAGGATGTCCAATGTGAGGAATATCTTTGGCATAAGGGTCTAGGCATTCACTAAAGCAGGAAGTAGGTTTTTCTTTTGAAAGTTGTTTTTCATTTACAGAGGGATAATCACAAGAAATCGCAGGTTTTGGTTTCTTTCTCTTTTCTTCTTCTGCTTCAGCATATTCTTCATCACTTCGAAAATACATTTTCTCACCAAACCCTAGTCCCATGTAATCTTTGTTATAGATTTGAAGGCAATTAACTTTCTTAAGATTACGTGGGTTAGTTATGCCCAGTCCTGTTTTAGCATTGTAGAATCGGTCATCCTTTTGTTTGTTGTTAAGTAGAAAAACAGTTTGTTCAGATTGACCTCTTCTAGCAGCTAGATCTTCTAGTTCTTTTACTTTATTTAAAAGCGTTCTTCTTTTGTTATGCAAAAAATCGCATTCAGCCTTAGCTGTGCTTTTTTCCCGTTCACTGTCTTCAAATTTCTTAGTTAATTCAGCTATCTTAAGTTCAAAGCTATCAAAATCTGAAGACACCTTTTTGACTTGATCTTTTGCGATTTCAAGTTGAATACTTAAGGAAGACTTTTGGTCTAGATTCTGTTTCAGAACTCTATGATTATTGTCTAGTCTCTCCTTTAGTTCTTTGATTTGATTGTCCTTTTCAAGTAAGGACTGCATTTGATTATTTAAAGAAGTATGAGCGGTACTTACAGAGCTTGTTGAGCAGTTGCCTTCGGGGATCGCAGCATCACCCTTTATTTCATCTCCCTCCACTCGTGCCATAAGAGCATAGTTGTCTTCCTCTTCCTCCTCCTCAGAAGAATCTTCTGCCCAGTTCTCATTTTCAGCAATCATGGCAGAGGTTTCTTCTTCTTTTTGCACCATTAGCATTTTCTGCTTATTCCACAGCATCTTCTGCTTGTAGAAGTTAGCGTCTTTCCTTTTTGGGAGGCGGCAGTCTTTGATCACATGTCCAGGCTTGCCGCAATTATAGCATTTAGGATCTTCTTCTGCCGATGATGCCTTCCTAGAAGATCCTTGATCATGGTTCTTCTGCTTGTAGTTTGAGGAGGAAGTTCTCAGTCTGTTGGAGGAAGTGTTCTTCTTCGCAAATCTTTTGGCCAGCATTGCCATCTTCTTCTGTAAGTCTGCTAGCTCAGCCTCTAGATCAGATTTGTCATTGTCACTCTCATCATCATCTGATTCAACCACCACCTTCTTCTTTTTCTTCTTTAGTGAAGTGGTTGTCCTTCTAGGCTGAGCATCCATTACAAGAGCTAAGGGGTTTGTGGTGTGATGATCCTCAGCGCATGCAACCTCGTTGACGAATTGCTTCAGATGTTCATAGAGTGTGCAGAGGTCAATTTCGTCCAGATCTATCCGTGATCTGACATCCTTCACTGTCTTTTCCCAAGCAGGATGCAGGCTGGATAAGAATCTAATATTTAGTTCCAGATTGGACCTGAATACTTTGATTTTTCTGAGTTCATTTACCAGTTGAACAAGTCTATTGTAAGTCTCATTCAATGGTTCTCCTGGTCCTGCTTTGAAGGAGTCATAAGCGATGAGAATTGTAGTCTTCTTTGTTTTGAGGCTGATGCTTGTGCCTTGTAGCAGCTTCTCTATTTCATCCCACATCTCCTTAGCTGTCTGCATGCTATCTATGAGAACATAAACCTCGTTCGGTATTGCTTGAAGGAGATATGTTTTAGCCATAAGATCACCACGAAGTCTGAGCTTGTCGGCTTCTGTGTATTCAGATGGCACTTTTCTCCTTATTTCTGGAAAAATAGGAGGATTGTTCTCTGGATCTCCACCAACTGAAATTAAAAGTTCAGCTGGTCCTTCAAGTAAGGATTCAAGCATTGCAGAAGAGTTCTCTTTGTGCTCAAGGAAGTTTAAAAATCTGTTCCTCCACATTTGATATTCTCCCTTCCTGAGGCTAGGAGGGGTACTGCTGTTCCCTTGTGCATTGTATTCTGAACCCATTGCTGTACTAAACTGACCGTTCGAGAAAATTGATCAAAAGATTTTCACAGGCAGAATCTCGAAAAATCAGATGTCGAAATCTGAATATCGAAATCTCAGATTTCGATAAAGGAGGCCCGGTATCGAGATTTGGGCTCGAGATTAAGGATCTCGAGATTTGGGATCTCGAGATTTCAAATTTCGAGATGCTGATCTCGAGATTTGAAATGTCGAAAAGTTAATATCTCGAAATCTTAATCTGATGAGTCAAATGTCGAGACCAGATGTCGAAACCTTTTCTCGAAATCAAGATTTCGAAATCCAAGATGTCGAAATCCTCAATGTCGAAATCTTTCAACCTGTAAAAATCAGATAATCAAAATCTGAAGATAGTTTCCTGTAGAGTTGAATGTCGAGATCTTCTGGTAAAGTTTTCAGCTCGAAAAACGTAGCAGAACCTGTGAAGATATAGGATGTCGAGATGCCTAGCTCGAGATATCTCGAAATCAAAAATTGCGTAAAACACAAACTGAAGTATACCCTTTGATCGCTTTGAAAAGGCGATTCCAAAGGTGTAACTTTTACAACTTTTGAACAAGAAACAGAATTACAGAGCAAAAAATCGACAGAATGAACTACGTTAACAAAAACAGAGTATTCTGCAGGAGTTCTTCTGATCGTTCTCGATCGGCTCTGATACCAATTGTTAGTCCCTGTTTCTGTAACAGCAATGAATAATCGATCTAACAATGAAGATTAAACGTAAAGATGAATACAGAATGAATCACCGTAAAACCTTCTTTGATAAACCATGGAACGTACAGCAGAATAATATAAGCGTAAGGCTATGAATAATAAGTACGACGTTCAACCTTTTCCTAAACCTCGGCTCCCTTTTTATAGGCGAGGTTTAGGTTAGGCGAAACAGGCTTTTGGCCTGTTTCAATGGGCCTAACACTTGGCCTGATTTCTATCTAATTTATGCACTATTTAAATACAAGGATTAAATATAAAGCTAATCTATGACCAACTTGATTCACAATAAAATATCTCCAACAGTGGTGTTGGGTGTCCAGTCCGAGGATGAGCAAGATTTGAAGGATGCGTCTTCAAGCCAGGAGGAGGTCTCTTCCCCCAGGGTAGATTCTATTGGAGATAATGCGGACATTAACCAAGGGAAACAAATTAATGAGGTGTCTTCTAAGCTCATTATAACCGAGAATAGTGAGGAAAATGTGACATGCTCTACTTTGATTGTGAATGATGTTGCTTTGGAGGATGTTATTGTGAATAATATGGCTGTGAATGATGATGTTGTGATTGATCCTTTGGCAATGACCACTCTTGATAAAGATGGAAGCATAACCGAAGGTGTGACCCCTATTGGGGATGATCAAATGTTAAAGGTTGATTCTACTAAAAAAATGGTTGAGGATGAAGTTGTTGTGATTGAAAAGGATGACTCTTTGCTCATTCCTAAGGCTAAGCCGAGCACTCCTTGGGCCTCCCTCTTCAAAGATAATAGGGAACCAACAAAAGGCATGAAATTGAAGTATATTGAACCCGTGGGGGATTATATTGACCTTTCAAATAGAAGTTTGCCATCTATTGTGGACATATGGGGCTTTTGTCTTGTGGGATATTTTGCGGGCAGATTTCCCGGGATAAAGCCCATACAAGATATGGTGGCTAAATGGGGTGTTCAATGTAATATAAGGCAACATGACAAAGGATGGGTGATATTCAAGTTCAAAGATGAGGAAGCTAGGAGCAAGGTATTGATGGAAGGGCCATACTCTCTTTTTGGCAAGTCTTTATATTTAAAGACTTTATCCGAGAACTTCACATGTGATAGTGAGGAGTTCCTAAGAGTGCCAATTTGGGTCAAGTTTCCCTATCTTCCTATGCAAGCTTGGCAAGAAGATATAATTAGTGAGATTGCATCTCGGGTTGGGGTGCCTTTGACAACCGATCGAATAACACAAGAGAGAGCACGGTCAAACTATGCAAGGGTCCTAATTGAGGTGGATGCTTCAAAACCTCCACCATTACGCTTGAAGGTAAAGATGCCAAGTGGAAAGTTTCATATCCAAAAGCTCATATATGAAACCTTTCCAAACTATTGTTTTCATTGTAAAACATATGGACACCATCCATTTACATGTAAAACACTAGCCGAGATGGAAAGGAAGGAAAGGGAAGCCAAAATCAAAGCAATTGATGAAGGGGGTGGGCAACCTAGACTACCAAATGAGGAACCCGAGACTTCAAAGGCAAGAGGGCCTAATATTCAAACACAAGGGGTAGAGAAGGGGGCTGCTGCCGAGGTTAATACAAAGGCAAAGGGAAAAGCAAAGGTGGGAGACAAAGGGGGTGTACCCGAGACAACCAACAAGCCACAAGAAGTACACCCTTTCCTTAAGCGAAGAAGATTGAAAAAAATTGATCAAAGAAAGCAAAGCATAATCAAATCCAAGGAGAAAAACAAGAATGCATCCGATGAGGAGGAGGAAGAGGAACCTAGAGTGATTACTAACTTCATGGACATATACGATGATGAGGCAATTATTGAAATGGAGACGGATGAGGTTTTAATGCCAACATACAAAGTTAGACATATTAATGAGTTGGATGAACCTCTTGTCCGCTTAGATCATTGTTTGAGGGCTGTCAAGGAGGAGGAACCCGGAGTTTGGTTCACAAAGCATTGTCTAGAGGGGCTGCCGGGAGTAATCAAGGAGGAGGATGGATATGGATTCACGGCCATGTTCATGAGTTGTGTCTATAGACATTACTTAAATCGCTTCTTCGAAGATGGGCACCTAATGGGCAATGGGAACAAGGTTAAGGATATGAGGAAAGTCAAGGGGAAGAATAGCCGTGTGGTACATGACATAAGGGAGGCATTTATGGATGATGCTATCACAAGGATTGAGTTTGATAAAGAAGACAAAATCAGCATACACCTAAGCCATGTCGAGCATATGGAGGAAGAGATGACAAGACTTGATAACTATCTTGACATGGATTGGAACGTTAGAAGAAAAGGAATCATATTCTCCACTTCTTGTTTGAGATCGCTCCCGGGTGTCTCACACAAAGATGACGAGTATGTATTCTCTCCTTTCTTTATGACTAAGATATATCAATTGCTTTTTCTTGATAGGTACAAAGGATGTGAACAACATCGTGAATGGAGGCAAAGAGAAAGGGAAAAGGTGAGGATAGGGAGGAAGAGGGGGTTCTCGGCCAATCCTTAATTTATGTTTATAACTTCATGGAATGTGAGGGGGCTTAACCAAGCCTCAAAACAAGGTACAATAGCTAATTTTGCAAGGATAAATAAGGTACGCATTTTTTGTTTGCTTGAAACTAAAATGACTCCTACCACTTTTGATAATTTTTTACAATATAGATTTAACTCATGGATGTCTATTACGAACTTTGATAAATTGAGTGGGGGCCGTATGGCTATTATATGGGACCCAAATTTTGTTGATGGTGTAGTTTTACAAGTGGACAAACAACATATCCATGTTAGGTTTACTTGTAAAATTACACAATTGAATTTCTATGTGACATTTATATATGCATTATATACAATTGTACAAAGGAGGGATCTTTGGGAGCATGTAACCGGGATTAGCAAAAACACACTTGCTCCTTGGGTGGTGTTAGGAGATTTTAATTGTGTAGGCTCTCCAAATGAGAGGAAAGGTTCTGCCCCCCCCCCCCCCCCCCTCAGCCTATGCAATGCAACAATTAAATGACTTTAAAATGCAATCCAACCTCTTCGATGCCCCCTCCACCGGGGAACATTTTACATGGCATAGGGGTGCAACATGGGCAAAATTGGATAGAGTACTTATAAACTCGTTTTGGTGTACACAAAATGTAGCATGTAGAGCTCATTTCTTTGAAATGGAGTGTGAGTTTGATCATGTTGCTTCTATGGTAACCATTGGGGAAGTGAACAATAAAAACACTAAACCCTTTAAGTTTTTTAACATGTGGCTTAAACATGAAAGGTTCCATGGGATTTTGGAGAATATTTGGACTAAAGGGGTTGTTGGGTCTGCTCAATTTAGGCTGGCACGAAAATTGAAAATGCTTAAACAGCCCCTAAAACAACTTAATAAAGATGAATTCAGTCATATCTCCTCAAGAGCGAAGGTGTCTAAAAAGGAGTATAAAAGAGTCTATCATTTAGCTCTCTTATCTCCTTTAGATGAAGCTCTTAAGGAAGAATTGTTAATAGCCAAAAAGAGGGCTTTGTTTCTTAAGGAGGCCGAGGAAGCCTATGTTAAACAAAAGGCCAAGGCTGTCCATCTTGTGCAATCGGATAAATGCACTAAGTATTTTCACTCAATTGTGAAAAAGAAGAATGCTCAAAACTCTATTGCTTCCTTAAGGTTGGAAGATGGAAATCTCACCCAATCTTTGGATCATGTAGCAACTGAGTTCATAGCTTTCTTTAAAGGTTTGTTTGGTACAAAGGTGCCCATACAAGAGTATGACTCGGGTGTTATGGATTCGGGGAGGAAAATTGATCAAGCACTCCTTCATAGCCTTATTAGCCCTGTGACTGATAAGGAAATAAAGGAGGCTGTCTTTGATATTGGAAATGATAAAGCGCCCGGACCAGATGGGTTTTCTTCAGCTTTTTTTAAGAATAATTGGAACTTGGTAGGTACAGATGTGTGTGCGGCTGTGGGGGAGTTTTTTGCCTCAGGAAAGTTACTCAAACAGGTTAACCACACTGTTGTGTCTCTTATACCTAAGACAAATCACTCTCCAACGGTTTCTGATTTTAGACCTATCTCATGTACAAATGTCACCTATAAGGTTATTACTAAGATCTTATCAGCACGTCTAGGGCCATGCTTATCTGGTGTTATTAACCTCTCACAGGGAGCTTTTGTAGATGGAAGATTGATGTCTGACAACATTTTCTTGGCACAAGAGTTAGTGAGGGGCTATACTAGGAAAAGGCCTTCGCCTAGATGTATGATTAAAATAGATCTTAGGAAAGCTTATGATACGGTTTCATGGGAGTTTCTTGAAAAAGTCTTACTAGATATTGGTCTTCCTGTTTTATTTGTCACATGGATTATGGAATGTGTCACAACTTCCTCTTTCTCCATTTCCATAAATGGCTCGCTTCATGGATGGTTTGAGGGGAAAAGGGGTCTTAGACAAGGAGATCCCATGTCTCCGTTGTTGTTTGTGATCGTTTAGAGTATTTTTCAAGGCTGTTAGAACGTAGGACATCTTGTCCTACTTTCCGTTACCATCCTTTATGCTCTAAACTTAAAATTACACACTTGGCATATGCCGATGATTTGATGTTGTTTTCCAAAGCTACATACCCATCTATTAAGATATTAGTTGATGCTTTAAATGAGTTTGGCCGGGTCTCTGGACTTTTGGTCAATTTTGAGAAATCTAATATCTTTTTAGGGGGAAACGTTGAAAGTAGAATTCCATACATTTTAGAGAGAGTGGGTTTTCAACAAGAATCCTTTCCTGTTAGGTATTTGGGTATTCCACTTGCTCCTTTGAACATATCTGTAGCTCAATTCTCTCCTCTGATTGAAACGGTCACAGATTATCTTAATGATTGGAACCCAAAATCGTTTTCCTACGCAGGTAAAGTTGAGTTGATTACTTCGGTGTTGCAAGGAGTGCAATCCTTTTGGCTAGGAATCTTTCCTATGCCGAGGACCATACTTAATAGGATTACTTCTCTTTGTAGAATGTTCCTCTGGGGGAGTAAACATGCAAAAGTAGCATGGAGTGATGTGTGCCTTCCCAAGAGTGAGGGGGGTTTGGGCATTAGAGATACGAAAGTATGGAATAATGCTCTTCTCTCACGCACCCTTTGGGTAAAGTGGGTGCATGGGGTTTATCTCCATGGTAGAGATGTGTGGACGTTTGTTCCACACACCAAAGACTCTAGACTTATGAAGACTTTAGGGCTAATCCGGGACATGATTGTCTCCAAATTTCCCTCTTTGGGTGAGGCGATGACCTGCCTCGAGAGCTTCTCCAAAAATGGAAAAATTGAGTCATCAAAAGTATATGAATTGTTAAGGATCAAAGCTAATAGCCATATGTGGATGTCTTTTATTTGGAAGAGTTATATCCCCCCCAAATTCTCATTCATTACTTGGCTTGCCCTCCGGGGTAGGCTAGCTACGTATGACAATTTGGGTTTTCTTGATATAACCAATGTTTGTCACTTTTGTAAGGGTGGACCGGAAACGGTTCCACACCTATATTTTGAATGTAATTTTACAGGACAGGTATGGAACAAGGTGAGGAGCTGGCTTGGAATCTCAAGGACAATGACTACACTTTTGAGTGCAATCAAATGGATAAAGAAGGAACATGATGGAGCACACGCAAAGGCCAAATCCGTGAAGATAGCCTTTTGTTACACCGTATATTGGACGTGGAAGATGAGAAATATGTTATGTTTTGAAAAGACCAAGACTACCGTGGAGGAAATGTTCAAGAAGATCAAGTTTATGGTCTATAAAGTACTTTATTCTATGTATCCATTTGATAGGATAACATTCTGATTGTTTTACTTACTCGTCACCGGTTTTTGTGATGGCTAGCATGGTTATATAGCTAGGAAGGCCTTTTTTGTGGTGATAGGGTATCCTCCCTTGGGATGACCCTCATATGATGTTTTTGCTATTGTACAGACGTACATAAACACTTTGGATATATATATATTTACATTTTATCCAAAAAAAAGAGAACTCGGTAAGGTCCTTCAAACAAGATATTAAACGCTTTCAACGGCACAAAATAGAGCAAGATATGATCGCATCAAATTCTACACGAGTTCGGAGTGAAATCAGAAACATTTGTGAATATATGGTTAATCTGTAACATTTAATTAATGCATTGTAAATGAAGTTGGAACAATAGCTTTAGAGCTCCGATCAATCTTTCCAACGAGATATAATACAATCCAAACGATTAAAACACATAGCAAGATATGTGTGTCACAAATACCTAGCCTTATCTCTATGATTTAGTGTTTTTAGCGAAAATAGAGCACTTTTAGTGTAAATACAGTGTATTTTAGTAATTAGGCAATCATCCCTTGATATTTTGAAACCAGCGCCAGTATTGATGCTCAAATGATCCTAGTATTGATAATGCTTGTGATGATGAGGAACCTCTTGTTGGTTCCAAAGTTATTGATGCTTCTATTGTGCCCGAAACTTTGTGTGATGTTAATTCGGGTATAAAAACTTGTGTTGATGCTTCCTCTTTGAGCAAGGGTGAGAAAACTGTTTGTGTTACCCCTATTTCTATGAATATTGCTATTGATAAAGATGGGGATGCTTCTGTTTTAGGGGTCAATGTCCCACCCTTGGACATTGAACCCTCGGTTCCTTTGAAGACTATTGATAAACTGAATGTTACACCAAACATTCCTCACAAATCTTTGGCTTTTGGGTTGCCCAATAATTCTGCCCTCCCTACGGCTTTACCTAATGCTATGGACACTGACATTGCCTTAGCCTCTACCTCTAATGCCGCGGCATTACAAGGTGAAAAAGGCAAGGGCGTGTTTAATGCTACTACTTCCAAGCTCCTACCATGGGCATCTTTGTTCAAAGACAATAGGGAACCCGAAAAGGGTATGAAACTTAAGTTCATTGAACCGGTGGGAGAATTTGTTGATCTTTCTAATAGAAAGATGCTTTCTATGGTTCAAATTTGGGGCTTTTGCCTTGTGGCCTATTTTGATGGGAAATTTCCCGGATTCAAAGCTATACATGAAATGATGAACAAATGGAAAGTGCCTTGCCAAGTTAGATCCCATGACAAAGGTTGGGTCATTTTTAAGTTCCAAAATGAGGAGGATAGGACTAAGGTCCTCTCGGATGGACCTTATACTATCCTTGGAAAAAACTTCCCTTTGAAACCCCTTTCGGATAATTTCACTATAACTAGTGATGAATTCCTCAAACTCCCTATTTGGGTTCAATTTCCCCATCTTCCTTTGAGGCTTTGGGAAGAAGATATCATAAGTGAAATTGCTTCCTGTGTGGGGGTTCCCTTGGCCACGGATAGCGTGACCCAAGAAAGGGTGAGGTCCCACTTTGCCCGGGTCTTAATTGAGATTGATGCTTCAAAGCCCCCTCCTCTTGAACTTAAAATCAAGCTGCCAAATGGGAATTTTCGTACCCAATATGTGAAGAATAAAACATACCCTAACTTTTGCTTTCATCGCAAAACTTTTGGCCACCATGCCTTCACTTGTAAGGTTTTGGCCGAAAGTGAAAGGAAAGAAAAGGAGGAGAAAGAGGCTGCCAATGTTGTTAATGACAAGCCTACTAATGATAACACTTTTGACAATGCCCTAAAAGAAATGGGAAAGAGCATGTGACAATGGAACCCAAAAAAAATGAGGGGCATAATAATAAGAAAGAGGACCACCCTTTCTTTAGGGTTACTAGATGTAGGCGTGGGCCTAACAAGCTAATTGTTGAGGATGAGGATGAGGAAAAAGGTGACCCACCTCCCCAAGAGGTGGATACTACTATTGACAAAACTGTCCGTGTAGTTAAAACATCACTCCTTGACACCTTTGAGGATGAGGTGGTGTTTGACTTGGATCCCGTGGACCCCCTCCACCCTATTATAAAGTTGAAACACCAAGATGAGGTGGATATTCCTATTATTAAGCTTGATCATAACCTTAGAATTGTGGGGGAAAAGACCTCCGGTGTGCAATTTACCAAATCTTGTTTGGAAGCCCTCCCCGGGATCAAACCAAACAAGCATGGTTATGTGTATTCCCCAAAATTCTTAAAGAGAGTTTATAGACATTGCCTTAACCGCCACTTTGATGATGGTACTTTGCAAGGGAATGCTTGTAAGGTCAAGGACCTTAGAAATGTCCCTAAGGATTCTATTCGTATTGTTCATGATATTCAAGAGGCATTTCTTGATGATGTGGTGGTCAAAGTTGACCTAAACATTGATGATAAGCCTTGGATCCACCTTAAACATATTGAAGATGTTAAGGAAGACTTTACTAGACTTGATGACTATTTGGAAACCACTAAGAATCATTTGACATAAGGCATCAATTTCACTATTGAATGTTTGAAGTCTTTACCCGGATTATACCCCACGGAAGAGGGATATGAAGTCTCTCCTCTCTTTATGGAAAAGGCTTACTTCCTTTTCTTGGATAGGTATCAACCGAGGGGTAACTTTAAGCATAGGCCGAGGCCTTTTATGACAAGGAAGTTTGGTGGGAGGAGGACCCTTAAACATTCTTAATGTTTGTGTCCTCTTGGAACATTAGAGGTCTTAATAAGACCTCAAAACAAAACTCTATTTGTTCTTTCATGAGGACCAATAATGTCCATGTTTGCTGCCTCCTTGAAACTAAGTTGTCCACCTCTAATTTTGATAAGTTCATGTCTCATAGATGGCCTAATTGGCTGTTTAAGACTAACTTTGATCTAATTGAGGGGGGCAGAATGGCCCTCCTTTGGAACCCTACTTTTGTTGATTTGAAGGTCTTGGAAGTTGATTGTCAACACATCCATTGTGAGGTGCTTTGTAAAGTCACCCAAAATGTTTTCTTGGTGACTTTTATATATGCCCTCTATACGGTTATGGAAAGAAGGACTCTTTGGGAGCATATTTCTAGCTTTGAACCCCATATTAGTCACCCTTAGCTCGTTATGGGTGATTTCAATTGTGTTAGTAGCCCTAATGAAAGGATTGGACCTACAACTCCCTCGGCCTACTATATTCAACACCTTAATGATTTCAAGGTCCAAGCTAACCTTGTGGATACCCCCTCCACGGGGGAATTCCTCACTTGGAATAGGGGGTCCCTTTGGGCCAAACTTGATAGAGTTCTCATGAACTCTTTATGGTCTACCAATAATATTACTTGTAAGACTCACTTCTTTGAAATGGAAGTGGAGTTTGACCATTGTGCCTCTCTTGTTACTATCGGCCATAATATGCCTAATGGGTCTAGGCCCTTCAAGTTCTTTAACATGTGGCTTAAACATGAGGCCTTCAATGCCATCCTCACCACGCATTGGTTCCAAGAGTTATATGGCACCCCTCAATTTAGGCTTGTCCGCAAGCTTAAGAGACTTAAAAGGCCATTGAAAGAACTCAACTTCAATGCTTTTGGTCACATCTCTCTTAAGGCTAACGAGGCCAAAAAAGAATATAAGAGACTCCATGCTCTTTCTCTTCTTTCTCCTCTTGATGATGTTATTAAGCTTGAGGTTAACCTTGATAAGAAAAATGCTCTTTACTTCAAGAGAGCTGAGGAGGACTTTTTCAGACAAAAAGCAAAAGCTAATCACTTATTGCTTAGTGACCGAGGCTCCAAATATTTACATTCCATTGTTAAGAAAAATGTGGCTAAAAACTCCATTACCTCTATCAAACTTGAGGATGGGAGTTATACCACTTCTCTTGACCAGGTGGCTGGTGAGTTTGTGAGATTCTACACAGATCTCTTTGGCACATACTGTCCTACTTTGGACATTGACCCTACCATCATTCTCTCGGGTAAATATCTTGTTATTATCGTTATTATAATTATCATTATTATTATTATCATTATTATTATCATTATTATTATCATCATTATTATTATCATTATTATTATTATCATTATTATTATCATTATTATCATCATCATCATCATCATCATCATCATCATCATCATCATCATTATTATTATTATTATTATTAGTATTCTTATCTTATTCTTATTCTTATTCTTATTATTATTATTATTATTATTATTATTATTATTATTATTATTATTATTATTATTATTATTATTATTATTATTATTATTATTATTATTATTATTATTATTATTATTATTATTCTTATTGTTATTATTATTATTATTATTATTATTATTATTATTGTTATTATTATTATTATTATTATTATAATTATTATTATTATAAGTATTATTATTATTATTATTATTATTATTATTATTATAATAATAATAATAATAATTATTATTATTATTATTATTATTATTATTATTATTATTATTATAATTATTATTATTATTATTATTATTATTATTATTAGTATTATTATTATTATTATTTTTTTTTTGTTATTATTATTATTTTGTTATTATTATTATCATTATCATTATTATTATTATCATTATTATTATTATTATCATTGTTATTATTATCATTGTTATTATTATCATTGTTATTATTAACATTGTTATTATTATCATTGTTATTATTATCATTATTATTTTTATTATCATTATTATTATTATTATTATTATTTTCATTATTATTATCATTATTGTTATTATTATCATTGTTATTATTATCATTGTTATTATTATCATTGTTATTATTATCATTGTTATTATTATCATTGTTATTATTATCATTGTTATTATTATCATTGTTATTATTATCATTGTTATTATTATCATTATTATTATTATCATTATTATTATTATTATTATTATTATCATTATTATTATTATCATTATTATTATTATTATCATTATTATTATTATTACCATCATCATCATCATCATCATCATCATTATTATTATTATTATTATTATTATTATTATTACTATTATTATGACTATTATTATTACTATTATTATTATTACTATTATTATTATTATTACTATTATTATTACTATAATTATTACTATTATTATTATTATCATCATTATTACTATTATTATTATTATTAGGGGTATTATTGTTATTATTGTTATTTTATATTTTAATATTATTATTATTATTATTATTATTATTATTATTATTACAAAGTGTAGAATTTGATGCGATCATATCTTGCTCTATTTTGGGTCGTTGAAATTGAATCTCGTTGGAAAGATCTTACCGAGTTCTAAAACTTGTTTTCAGACGTTGGTTTCAAAATATCAAGGATGATTGCCTAATTACTAAAATACACTGTATTTACGCTAAAAGTGCTCTATTTTCGGTGAAAACGCTATATCATAGAGATAAGGCTAAATATTTGTGACACTCTTATCTTACTGTGTGTTTACCCGTTTGGAGCGTATTATATCTCGTTGGAAAGATAGATCGGGGCTCTAAAGCTATTGTTCCTACTTCATTTACAATGCATTAATTAAAAGTTACAGATTAACCATATATTCACAAATCTTTCTGATTTCACTCCGAACTCTTGTAGAATTTGATGCGATCATATCTTGCTCTTTGTTGTGCCGTTGAAAGCCTTTAATATCTCGTTTGAAAGATCTTACCGAGTTCTAAAACTTGTCTTCAGGCGCTGGTTTCAAAATATCAATGGATGATTTCCTAATTACTAAAATACACTGTATTTACGCTAAAAGTGCTCTATTTTCGCTGAAAACGCTAAATCATAGAGATAAGGCTAAGTATTTGTGACACTCATATCTTTCTGTGTGTTTATCCGTTTGGAGCGTATTATATCTCGTTGGAAAGATAGATCGGGGCTCTAAAGCTATTGTTCCAACTTCATTTACAATGCATTAATTAAAACTTACAGATTAACCATATATTCACAAATGTTTCTGATTTTACTCCGAACTCGTGTAGAATTTGATGCGATCATATCTTGCTCTATTTTGTGCCGTTGAAAGCGTTTAATATCTAGATGGAAAGATCTTACCGAGTTCTAAAACTTGTTTTCAGGCGCTGGTTTCAAAATATCAAGGGATGATTGCCTAATTACTAAAATACACTGTATTTACGCTAAAAGTTCTCTATTTTCGCTGAAAACGCTAAATCATAGAGATAAGGCTATGTATTTCTGACACTCATATCTTGCTGTGTGTTTATCCGTTTGGAGCGTATTATATCTAGTTGGAAAGATAGATCGGAGCTCTAAAGCTATTGTTCAACCTTCATTTACAATACATTAGTTAAAAGTTACATATTAACCATATATTCACAAATGTTTCTGATTTCACTCCGAACTCGTGTATAATTTGATGCGATCATATCTTGCTCTATTTTGTGCCATTGAAAGCGTTTAATATCTCGTTGGAATGATCTTACCGAGTTCTAAAACTTGTCTTCAGGCGCGGGTTTTAAAATATCAAGGGATGATTGCCTAATTACTAAAATACACTGTATTTTCGCTAAAGCTGCTCTATTTTCGCTGAAAACGCTAAATCATAGAGATAAGGCTAAGTATTTGTGACACTCATATCTTGTTGTGTGTTTATCCGGTTGTAGCGTATTATATCTCGTTGGAAAGATAGATCAGAACTCTAAATCTATTGTTCCAACTTCATTTACAATGCATTAATTAAAAGTTACAGATTAACCATATATTCACAAATGTTTCTGATTTCACTCCGAACTCGTGTCGAATTTGATGCGATCATATCTTGCTCTATTTTGTGCCTTTGAAAGCGTTTAATATCTCGTTGGAAAGATCTTACCGAGTTCTAAAACTTATCTTCAGGCGCTGGTTTCAATTTTTTGGGTGAACGGTAAGTATATTAATAACACACCCAAGAGAAGAGGGGGGGTGGAAGAATGTACAAAAAAAAAGGGGACAAAAATGCAAGGTTATCCAACAAGGATAACCTCTCCCAAACAGCAAAAACGCCCACGGCCAACACCCAAAAACAGGAGGGTGAGGCACCAAACCAACCAAAAGAACCTGCAGCTTACAAGGTCCAATCACAAAACACGTGATGGTCAAAAACGCAGCACATCAAATGTGGACAAGTTCATAAGGGTAGAGCTTATACATCAATTTATAAACAATATGCTGAATCTTTTCAAAAACATCATCTTCTTTAGGAACAAGGCCATCAAAGGTAGCATTCCTGGTTCTCCAAATCCAATAGATGGAATAGCAGAAAGCAATCCTAGCAGCTTTAGCCTTTACGCCCGCTCCTTGCCTTTTCCTCTTGATCCACTTCATGGCGCTATGTAAGGTCCCCATCTCCCTTGGGATATCCAGCCATGTCCTCACTTTATGCCAAACATTACCTGCAAAAGAACAAGCCAAAAAATAGGTGTGGTACCGTTTCCGGACCACCCTTACACAAAGGGAAAATATTAACCACATCCAACCTATGTAAATTGTCAAAAGTGGCAAGCCAGTTACGGAAAGCCAACCAAACAGTAAACGAGAACTTAGGGGGGATGTAGTTCTTCCAAATGAAAGACATCCACATATGGGTACGCCCCTTCATTCTAAGGAGATTATAGACTTTAGCCGAGGATAGCTTGCCATTATTTTGGCAACCATTAAGATAAGTAACCGCGTCATGAGTACTAGCAAAATGACTCAAAATCTGATCCCGAATCCGGGCAATCTTTTTTATCAGTTGGGAGTCTCTTTTATGAGGTGTAAACTCCCAAACACCTCTACCATTCAGATAAACACCATGTATCCATCTAACCCACAGGTTATCTTTTTTAATATGTATCTCCCAAAGGGTCTTAGCTAAAAGAGCCGAGCTCCAAACATGGGTGTCATGTATACCAAGCCCACCTTCCTCCTTAGGGAGGCAAATATCAGCCCACGCCACTCTAGCATATTTGCAACCCCAAAGGAATATACGGCAAATAGAAGTGATTCTGTCCAAGACAGCCTTAGGGATAGCGAGTGCTTGAAGCCAGAAAGAGTGAACACCCTAAATTACAGATTTAATGAGCTCAACTCTCCCAACATAGGAAAGAGACTTGGTGTTCCAAGCAGTAATAAAGTTAGTAATAGACTCCAGATATCTTCAGGCGCTGGTTTCAAAATATCAAGGGATGATTGCCAGATTACTAAAATACACTGTATTTACGCTAAAAGTGCTCTATTTTGCTGAAAACCCTAAATCATAGAGATAAGCCTAAGTATTTGTGACACTCATATCATGATGTGTGTTTATCCGTGTGGAGCGTATTATATCTCGTTGGAAAGATAGATCGGAGCTATAAAGCTATTTTCCAACTTCATTTACAATGGATTAATTAAAAGTTACAGATTAACCATATACTCACAAATGTTTCTGATTTCACTCCGAACTCGTGTAGAATTTGATGCGATCATATCTTGCTCTATTTTGTGCCGTTGAAAGCGTTTAATATCTCGTTGGAGAGATCTTACCGAGTTCTAAAACTTGTCTTCAGGCGCTGGTTTCAAAATAACAAGGGATGATTGCGTAATTACTAAAATACACTGTATTTACGCTAAAAGTGCTCTATTTTCGCTGAAAACGCTAAATCATAGAGATAAGGCTAATTATTTGTGGCAATCATATCTTGCTGTGTGTTTATCCGTTTGGAGCGTATTATTACTCGTTGGAAAGATAGATCGTAGCTCTAAAGCTATTATTCCAACTTCATTTACAATGGATTAATTAAAAGTTACAGATTAACCATATATTCACAAATGTTTCTGATTTCACTCCGAACTCGTGTAGAATTTGATGCGATCATATCTTGCTCTATCTTGTGCCGTTGAAAGCGTTTAATATCTCGTTGGAAAGATCTTACCATGTTCTAAAACTTGTACTCAGGCGCTTGTTTCAAAATATCAAGGGATGATTGCCTAATTACTAAAATACACTGTACTTACGCTAAAAGTGCTCTATTTTCTCTGAAAACGCTAAATCATAGAGATAAGGCTAAGTATTTCTAACACTCATATCTTGCTGAGTGTTTATCCGTTTGGAGCGTATTATATCTCGTTTGAAAGATAGATATGAGCTCTAAAGCTATTGTTCCAACTTCATTTACAATGCATTAATTAAAAGTTAAAGATTAACCATATATTCACAAATGTTTTTGATTTCACGCCGAACTCGTGTAGATTTGATGCGATCATATCTTGCTCTATTTTGTGCCGTTGAAAGCGTTTAATATCTCTTTGGAAAGATCTTACCATGTTATAAAACTTGTCTTCAGGCGCTGGTTTCAAAATATCAAGGGATGATTGCCTAATTACTAAAATACACTGTATTTACGCTAAAAGTGCTCTATTTTCTCTGAAAACTGTTAGTCCCTGTTTTCTATTACAGCATAGAATAAAAGTATAACAAGAAGAAGATTAATAGTAAAGATGAACACAGATAGATCGATGTAAACCTTCCTTGATATACCGTGAACTCGTACAGAGAAGTATTTCCGCTAAGGCTATTTGGAACGAGTACGAAAGTTAACGCGACCCTAAACGTGAGACGCCTTTTTATATGCGTAGGTATAGGGTTGGCGTAAAAGGCTTTCAGCCTGATATGGGCCTGACACTTGGTCCCATATTCTTTAACCTAATAAATACACATATTGAATACAAGGAATAATAATAAAGCTAATCTATTACAAGATAGGTGACAAACTTGATTCACAATTAAATGATCTTCAACAATCTCCCCCTTTGTGATCAAGTGCCACCTTGTTATTGCTTCTGGGCTTTGAAGTAGTGCTTCCTCATATTCACCGCGTGCTCATATTTCCTCAGCATGTTTCTCTTGTCCAGGCGATCGTCGATGGCTTTTAGAATGATTTCCAGTGTTGAGTGTTCCTTTTGAATGTATGACGATGCCTCCTCAAGATTTTGCTCTAGTTGTTCCTTCATCTTCAGCAGCTGTTCTTTGATTATCTTCAGCGTTCCATCACAGTATTTCTCAACTTCACTAACCATCATCAGGCGTTTTTCATTCTTGTGGTTGAGATATGTGACTGCTGGCGGTGTGAAGAAGATGTGGTATGCAGGGAAGTCCTCGAGCTCTGGACCATACAGTCTTGGCTTTGTTAGATTTGTTTTTGTCAAGTTGCACTCGATAGCCATCTGTAGGTCGTGAGATGAGTGAACTCTGACTTGTCTGAGCATGAACCTCTTGATTGCTGCGAGGCCTTCGTTGTATGTTCTGCTTTGTCTGACTGGGAGGTATCTGTATGCCATGAGCATTTGATAGATGTCGTCTGGTTTGAGCATGATGAAATCGTTTTCCTGACATGTAAATTCACTCCCATCGGTGCGTTGAAGCTTGTAAGAGTAGAATCTCACTCCATGATAATCCTCAGCCTTAACCTGTAGGATTTGATGAATTGGGAGAATGTTGGATTTAAGATCCTGTTCCATCAGCTCTCGTTGATTCCCGGTTGACCGTTGCATCAGCATATGAAGATGACCTCCTGCCTACTTTCCTTTGAGATGGGTGAGTCCACGCAGCTTTAGTTCGTTCAGAGGTCTGACTTTCTCTGGTCTACGCCATATACGCTCTCTGATTTCCCTTTGGAAGGGGGCTTTGATGCGTACATTGTCCCAAGGTTTCTCTGTCTTGGGAAGTCGTCCCGCCGATTGTCTGACAACAGATTCAAGTTCTTTCTGAGTTTCCTTGTAGTTCTCCCCTTCCTTTCGTTCATCATCCTCGAGCCTGATTATATCTTCTGCACATTTGTTTATGAGTTCTCGTAAGAACCAGTTTCTTTGCATATTTTCGCATTCTTCATCCTGCATGATTTGATCCATCTCCGTCCACTGTCTAGGCCATTTGTCGTGGATGATGATATCCTCAAGTTGATCGTGCATTTCATCTGATGACATAATGGTAGTGGCTGGTTGATCTTGTAGTGACGGAGATCTGTTAACTGGGACACCGGGGTCACTAGGATTTCTCGTTGTCATCAGCTTCGAATGATGTTCTAACTGATGGCCTGACTTATAAGATGTACCAGTAGTAGCATCATCAGGACTTCCATCCCCTCCTCGGTTGGTATCTTTAGGAGATAAGCCTCGCGATGTTTCATCTAGCTTGACCAGGCTAGAAAGTTTGGTAACGGGTGGCTGTTGGTTGGTAGAGGTTTCTGGTTGAACGGGCAGTAGAGTGTGGCTGGCTGAAGCAGTTTGCTCGAGTGTTCGTGAACGCTTGTTCTCCCCCTCATGAGCATCTGAATCGTCGGGGTCCTCATGGGAACATTTGCGACCACGAGGACTGTTATGGCACTTGCTCTTGGTTTCAGGGGAAGAGAGGAGAGCATCGAGGATGGCTTGCTGATGGAGGGTGAGGTTGGCTTCTGGGATGTTGAGGAGATGGTCCAGCAAAGCCGATGCCAAGGTTTCGAATGGTAGTGTGGAGAGATCGATGGAAGGTGTGGTCGGGCATGGGGATAATACTGGTTCTGTATTATGGGTTCCCTGAGAAGGTGAAGGAATGGGTATTTGGTTGATGGAGTGGTGAGAGAGGGTGGTGGAAGATATTGGTTGGGTATGGGAGATGAAGGGTTCGGGTGTAGGTTGGGGTGTGGGGTGTTCAGGCTGAATCGCTTGGGTGGTCCTAAATTCCTGTGCAAGAGCGGTCATTGCTTCTTGCACCCATGGTTTGATGGTGGAATCCAGGAAGCGATTTAGCAGAACATTGACATCTTCAAAGGTGGGGTGTCGAGTTACGGGGGTTGTAACTGTTGTCACAGCATCAGTGAAGATAGCTGATGTGTGGCCTGCGTGCAATGATGGAATCATTAGACGCATAGCAGGACTTCCGACCGTCATAGCTTGCGCTCTGGTCGTTGCGTTCAGGGTGGGTGCACCTGTATGTGATGTGAATAGTGTAGGTGTCCTAGAAAATGAAGAAAATGTGGGAAATGTGACACCTAGACTCAATGTGTTTGAAGGAGGGGTTTTGACCTCAGACGATTGGTCAATAGTACGCTCAACTGATTCGGAAGGAACCAGCGAGGGGGGTGAGTCCCGTGCTTTTGAAATGATAGCCTGTTGGGAGGCTAACGAGTGGCTGGATGAGGGCTGTGCATGCGCAGTTGAGCCAGATGCTGCGGCTTCTACTCGGGAACCGAAAAGATCAGCTCCTGTACTTAGGGATTCGGCTCGGCTTATCTGGATAAACGGATCATAGCCAACGAATATGTGGTCGTCAGCCTTATCTATGAGGCTCTTTCTGATGCAAGGCTGAAGCTTTGCCTTAGAAGATTTGTCATTCTTGATCTTAGCCCGTTTCTCCCGAATGATGGCATCCTTAGAGTTCTTGATGGCATGAGCTGCTTCATCATAATCAGCCTTCGAGCTGTTGGTTTCTCTGTGTACGCTTTTGGAATTTTGCAATTCCTTGATGGTGAAGATCTTGGGTCTGCCTGCGATTATGGGTGTTGCGTCTTCAGCGGTTATCTTCTTTGGAGATTCGGCGGGCAGCTTTCCCTTTCTGATTAGAGCATAGGTGTGCTCAACGTCGTCGCTGTCATCATCATCACCATCAGAATTGGACTCCTCGCCATCAGTACCCACGCTCTCGGATGCCTCATCGTCAGTGTTAGTTTGGGCATCACTTGACGATTTATCAGCAGATTCCACAGCATCTGTTTCGGTGCCCTCAGCCGTCCGACTCGTCTCGAGAGAGTCGTCAGACTTTCCTTCATGGGGCAAACCGGCCACTGGTGTCTGTGGCTTCTGGGCTTTCTTAGGACCCTTACTTGCACTCGGCTTTGTCCCCGGGGTAGGTCCAGCTAGGTTTTGCTGAACCATAGGGACAGTTCTCTCAATGCTCTCGCGGTACTGTTGGACTGCTGGATTGGATGGATTGGCGAGTTGGAGCAGGAACCCAGGAATCCGCAGACCGGTGACAGGGTTTTTATCCGCTTTGAAATATTGTAGCTTTGGGGCTGTGAAGTGTGGATCAGCACTGCGTCTAGGAATGGAGGTGTGCTCTGCCATGCAGTCATGGATAATCAGCCCCAGCCACCTTGCGTATGGGATGGTGCCTGTCCTATTTTTCTCCTTCGCTTTCACCAGGTCCATGAGCTCTGAGAAGAAGAGCTGAGCCATGTCGTAGTTCTTGTTGTATGCAATGCCGTGGAAGATGAGTAGAATCTGCTTGTTGCACTTGTCAAACCCGGCATGCTTCGGTGACATGCATTTGTTCACCAACCCGAACAGGCTCTTCCACGGGTGATGGAGATAGGCTCCATTGAAGTTTGACAGCTGGGGAAGAAGTGAAGTGTAGCCGAGAGCTGCCACGTCCTTGAGAAGATCAGGAATGGATGGCAGCGCATCATATGTGTCGTGGACTGGCAGCGCTAGAGTGGATCGCAGTGAAGACGGCGTCAGGATTACGCGCATACCATTCAGCTTAGTCTTGATCTTGGAGCGATCCTTTACTGATTCTGTATGCATATGGCCCCAGAATTATTGTAGGTATATCTCTGGCACTGGTTTGGCGTTGTGGAGTGCGGCCCAGAGATAGTGACCTTTCATGATGGCCGGAATGACCGGGTTGTGGCATTTGAAGACGGTGAGGTCTAGCTGGAAGTTGTTATCCAGCACCTTGATCCAATTGCCTTTTGGGTAGATGGCGTCGTCAATCTGAATTTGATGTGTTCCTGCCATAATGAACTGTAAAAGCAGGGGGTCAGCGTATTTATGCATTGTTGGTTTGCTTTGGGATTAAATTGAAAAAAATTTGGTGTTTGCAAGTTCCAGACAATGGGTGCAGGTGGGCTATAAAAAAATAAGTCCAAACCTCGAGATTCGAGATCTCGAGATCGAGATTTCGAGTTTTGAAGCTCGACATCCAGATGTCGAGAGCTACATCTCGAGATCTCATCTCGAAGACGAACCGACGATATCGAGATCTCGAGAACCAAATCTCGAGATCATGGAACTCGAAACGACGATCCCACCTGCAAAAACATATACAACAGATACGAAAAAACGATATTCAAAACGTTTTCGACCTCCAAACAATCGAAGAAAACCCTTTAATTTTCAGATTTTACGAACGTTTTTCGAAAAAAAAATTCGTTTGAAACAAGGCCGAAGGCGATGGTGATGGAGATGAGAAGGAGAGAAAAGAGATGACCCGTTATACTACCTTCGGTCGTGAAAATCGGGAGGGATGGAGAGATTTTTGGGGAGAAGACGAAAGATTTTGGAGCTCTGGTTTTGCGAAAAGAATTCTGAGGGAGCTAATGAGAACGATGAGAGGCGATTGAAATCTGAGGCCCTTAAATACGCGAGAAATTTGGGTTGGGCCTGTTCTGTAACAATTGAGCCCGAAAGTATGGGCTAGCACAAAATGTCTATTAAAAAGATTTTTGAGACTCAATATCAGTAAAAATTAGAGCTCCCCCTCAAACAGTGAAAAATTTGTCCCTTTTCTCCCCAAAAAAAATGCAACAAACACTATGGACAGATGCAACGCACGCATACTATTTTTGTTTTTGTTTTTTTTTGGGTTTTCTCCCCCTTGACACATGCAACACACACACACACTATTTTTTGGTTCTTTTTGGGTTTTCTCCCCCTTGACACATGCAACACACACACACTATTTACATATCACACCCGCACACGCTTTTTACAAGTCCCACACACACACATTTTTCAAACCAGTGGAGATGAAATTTAAACAGGCTCGAGGTTCAACATGCCCAACTTGGAGACTAGGAACTGGAATCTTTTTTCATCCAATGCCTTAGTAAACAGGTCAGCCAGTTGAAGCTCTGAGCTTACAAAGTACATATCAATGATCCTTGATGAAGTGATAGCGCAGATCAATGTGTTTGGTACGGGAGTGGTGAACTGGGTTGTTGGTGATGGCGATGGTGCTCTGTGAGTCACTGTAGATCGGGATATGGCGGAATGTGTAACCGTAGTCTTTGAGCTGTGTCTTCATCCATAATATTTGTGAACAACAACTAGCAACTGCGACGTATTCGGCCTCAGCTGTAGATGTTGACACACAATTCTGCTTTTTGGAAGACCAGCAGACTAACTTCTCGCCCAAGAACTGGACGGCTCCCGATGTACTTTTGCAGTCCATCCGGCAACCAGCAAAATCAGCATCCGAATATCCGACTAGATCAAAGCCGGAATGCTTAGGATACCAAAGGCCTAGATTCACAGTGCCTTTAAGGTATCGTTAGATTCGACGCACAGCAGTCAGATGGGATTCCTTCGGATTAGCTTGAAATCGAGCACATAAGCATGTGGAGAAGACAATGTCAGGCCTGCTTGACGTGAGATACAGCAAAGATCCAATGATGGACCTGTAATTTGTAGCATCAACTGGCTTCCCGGAGGGGTCTGAGTCCAGTTTATTATTTGGGGACATAGGAGTCGTCATGGAAGATTTGCCGTCAATGTTGAATCTCTTTAGCATTTCCAGAATATATTTTGACTGGTTGATGAAAATGCCATCAGAGAGTTGTCGTACTTGCAAGCCTAGGAAGAAGTTCAGTTCACCCATCATGCTCATCTCGAACTTAGTTTTCATCAGTTTCTCGAAATGTTTGCATAGACGCGGATTGGATGAGGCAAAGATGATGTCATCAACATAGATCTGAATCAGAATGATGTCAGATTTCTGTCGCTTGATAAACAGAGTAGTATCAATCTTACCTTTGGAGAAACCTGAATCAACCAGAAATTCGGTCAAGGCATCATACCAAGCTTTGGGTGCCTGTTTCAGCCCATAGAGAGCTTTCTTGAGCTTGTATACATGATCTGGGAATCTTGGATCTACAAATCCTTCAGGTTGAGCAACATAGACTTCTTCTTCTAAAGTCCCATTTAGGAAAGCTGTTTTCACGTCCATCTGAAAGACGGTGAAGTTTTTGTGCGCCGCGTACGCAAGAAAGAGGCGGATTGCTTCAATTCTAGCTACGGGCACGAACGTTTCATCATAGTCTATGCCTTCCTGTTGATTATATCCCTTTGCGACCAACCTTGCCTTGTTTCATACAACTGTCCCTTCTTCATCCCTTTTATTTTTGAATATCCACTTCGTGCCAATGATAGTCTTTTTCTGTGGCTTGGGTACCAGTGTCCATACATCCAGTCTGTCAAATTGATTGAGTTCATCTTGCATCGCAATCACCCAATCTGGATCAAGTAGTGCGTCGGAAACCTTTGATGGTTCAGACTGGCTTAGGAAGCAGGCGAAGTGGCATTCATTCATCGTGGCGGATCTTGTGCGCACACCTTGACTTGGATCACCTATAATTTGATCAACGGGATGTGCTTTCGTCCATTTCCTCTCATGAGCCAGAGGAGTTGGAGTAATGATTGGTTGATCCGAGTCCTGATAGGTGTTTGAGGGCTCTTGAGCAGCTGTGGTGTGCAGTGGAGATGTTTCTGGGGTTGTAGCAAAGCCATGATCATCCACTCCTCTGTGATTGGATTGAGGGGTTGAAGGCGTGGATGGTACATCACCTGGACCTGTGAGGAGAGGAATCTCTGCTATTGGAGTTGATGTTGAAGCTGGTGTGCATGGAGGAGATGAAGGTTGTGAATTCTCGTAGAAGTTTCTGAAAAGAGAATTAAGAATCACATCTTCGTGTTCTGAGTTCGGATCAGCTTTATCAGAATCCACTGATACAGCATGTGATGGATGAGCCTGTAGATGTTCGATTGCAAAGTCTGCCATTTCATAGAATGTAACATTTACACTCTCGATGACAGTGCGCTTGTCTCTTAGATAGACTCTGTAAGCTTTGGACTGCAGTGAGTAGCCGATAAACACACCTTCTCTGCCTTTGGGGTCCAGCTTACTTCTTTCTGTCCGATCGTTCAGTATGAAGAACTTGCAGCCAAAAATCTTGAAGAAAGAGATGTCGGGAGTTCTGTTGAAGAGAATTTCATAAGGAGTCTTGTCGAAGCGTTTATGAATGGATGTTCTGTTCTGGGTGAAGCACGCAGTATTGATTGCCTCTGCCCACATGAAGTGAGGCAGTCTGGATTGCATTAACATGGTGCATGCTGCTTCAACAAGAGTCCTGTTCTTTCTCTCAACAACTCCGTTCTGTTGGGGAGTTTTAGCTGCTGTAAATTGCTGAGTGATACCGAGAGATTCATAGAAATCAGTGAGAGTTTGATTTTTGAACTCTGTACCATTGTCAGTTCTTACTATTCGAACACTGTGCTGTAACAGTTTCTGGATGGTTCTGATAAAGGTCACAATGTTTTCTGCTGCCTCGTCCTTTGAACGGAGAAATTTTGTCCATGTGTACGTAGAGAAGTCATCAACGATCACCAGAGTGTATTTGCGACCATTGATGCTTTGGACTCTCATAGGTCCACACAGATCCATGTGGATTAACTGCAGCTGGTGAGTAGATGATGGTACTGTTTTTTACTTGTGGGAGCTTCGCGTCATTTTGCCCATTTTGCAGGCACTACAATGATTCTCAGCGGAAGACTTTAACAGAGGAAGCCCCTTCACAAGTTTCTTGGAGGACAAGATTGATAGATGCTTGAAGTTCAGATGGGAGAGTCGTCTGTGCCAAAGGTTGTTCTGTTCTGTGGAAGCTTTGGACAGCAGACAGGTGGAGGTGGTGGATTGTACGCTTTTCAGATCAATCATGTACAGATTTGAAGTTCTGTAACACGTTAATAATGTATTCCCCATGATTTCTAGAACACAACATTGTCTTGCAAAGAACCTCACTTCCATCCCGCTGTCACAGAATTGCCCTATGCTCAGTAAATTGTGTTTGAGCCCTTTGACAAAAGAAACATCTTTGATGGTGACACTGGCACAAATGACGTCCCCATATCCAACAGGTGTTTTATTCCGGTCATGTGGGTTGAGCATCCAGAATCTAAGTACCACACATGACCGTCCTGCAAAACAATTAAACAGGTTTAGGTACCCATCTTGGAATGGGTCCTTCCTTATTAACAAAAAACACCTTTTTAAATCTTGCTTTTAGCTGTGATCCAAGGTCAGCAGCTTTCTCAACAAAAGATCTCTCTCTCGCGGGCTCTCTAATAGCCAGATCTGCTTTTGCAGTGGGTCTGGTTTTTGGAGCCCACTTAGCAGTTTCCATTTTGGTGGGTCTGTTTTTGTGAACCCACCTTTCCGTTTTAGTCTTGGTGAGTCTGTTCATGGGAACCCACCTTTCAGTTTTAGTTTTTGTGGGTCTGAGTTTTGGGACCCACCTTTCAGTTTCAGGCTTGGTAGGTCTGATCTTGGGGACCCACCTTTCAGCTTCAGTTTTGGTGGGTCTGTTTTTGGGGACCCACCTATTATTTGTTGTGGGAGGAGAGTAGACACGTGCTTTGTGATTGAATGGTTGTTTCTTAAGTTGGGTTTTAAAAATTTCCTCCTTAGAAAGCCGATGAAGATGTTTCCATGAATGAACTCGGAGGGGATATTTCATATCAGGTATACAAAATATTCCCTTAGAAGTTCTGTTCTCGGTTTCCCTTTTCGGTTTGAGCTTTCTGTGAGGCTTTGCTTTAACAACATTCACATCACATTCATAATTATGAGGGTCTGGAACAGAATAACCATAAGCAATACTCGAATTATGAATTGAACGATGTCCAAAAGATGTCTCAGAAATATTCAGCTTGGGACTCAAGACTGAACTACTAGGAGTTTGTTTCTCAGAGACAGAATTACATTTAACTTTGGAGTACAAAATAGAACTGGATCTAGAGCTGGCTTTATTTTCAAAAACTTTCTTTTTCCCTTCTGCGATTTCCTTCCTCTTCTTCCTCCACTCGTTCTTCTCTTCTCCTTCCTTCTTCACTTCTTTTCCTGTGAGCAAAGGAGAAGAGTGATGAGTGGACGAACCTTTTGAAAGCTTAGTTTTCTCAGGTGAGGTGTGAGAATTTTCAGACTTGTTATTAGAAGCGGCTTGAGAGGTTGTTTTAGCATGATATTGCTCACTTAATTCATTGAACTTATGAAGAAGTTCCTACCAGTTACTCTCAAAACCTCTCTTTTCTGTTTCAAATCTCTCTCTCTCGTTGTCAAGAGTTTTCTGGAGGTTTTTGAGTTTTTGTGCCATAGGAAAAATACAGGGTTCCTCTCCAGTTTTAGAGATACCTACTCTTGGGGGTTGGTCTAGAGGATGTCCTATGTGTGGAATATCTTTTGCATAAGGGTCAAGACATTCACTAAAGCAGGAACTAGGTTCTTCGTGTGTGAGTTGTTTTTCATTAACAGAAGGATAATCACAAGAAATAACAGCTTTAGGGTTCTTTCTCTTTTCTTCTTCTGCTTCTGCGTTTTCTTCATCACTTCTAAAATACATTTTCTCACCAAACCCTAGTCCCATGTAATCTTTGTTTGAAATCTGAAGACAGTTAAACTTTGTTTAGATTACATGGGTTGGTTATGCCCAGTCCTATTCTAGGATTGTAGAACCGGTCATCCTTTATTTGATTTAGAAAAATTGTCTGTTCAGATTGACCTCTCCTAGCAGCTAGATCCTCTAGTTCTTTTACTTTGTTTAATAGAGTTCTTCTTTTATTATGCAAAAAATCGCATTCAGCCTTTGCTGTGCTTTTTTCTCGTTCACTATCCTCAAATTTCTTAGTTAATTCAGCTATCTTAAGTTCAAAACTTTCAAAATCTGAGGACACCTTTTTGACCTGTTCTTTCGCAATTTCAAGTTGAACACTTAGAGAAGACTTTTGGTCTAGATTCTGTTTCAGTACCCTGTGATTAATGTCTAATCTCTCCTTTAGTTCTTTAATTAGATTGTCCTTCTCAAGTAAGGACTGATTTTGATTATTTAAAGGGAGATAAGAGGTACTTACAGAGCTTGTAGAGCATTCACTTCCGGGGATCGCAACATCAACCTTTCTTTCCTCTTCTTCCTCCACTCGTGCCATCAAGGCATAGTTTTCTTCCACCTCCTCCTCATCAGAAGTGTCTTCTGCCCAGTGATCATTCTCAGCAAGCACTACAGAATTTTCTTCTTCTTTCTGCACCATCAGCATCTTCTACTTATTCCACAGCATCTTCTGCTTGTAGAAGTTTGCATCCCTCTTCTTTGGGAGGCGGCAGTCTTTGATGACATGTCCAGCCTTTCCACAGTTGTAGCATTTGGGGGCATCTTCAGCTGCTGAAGGCTTTCTAGAAGATCCTTGATCATGGTTCTTCTGTTTGTAATTTGAGGAGGAGGTTCTCAGCTTGTTGGAGGAGCTATTCTTCTTAGCAAATCTCTTGGCAAGCAGTGTCATTTTCTTCTGTAGGTCTGCAAGTTCAGCCTCCAGGTCTGATTTATCATCATCACTCTCATCTTCATCTGATTCAACCACCACCTTCTTCTTCTTCTTTTTCAGCGGTGTGGTTGTCCTTCGGGGCTGAGCTTCCATCACTAGAGCTAGGGGATTTGTGTTGTGTTGATCCTCGGCACAAGCAACCTCATTGACAAACTGCTTTAAGTGTTCGTATAACGTACAGAGATCAATTTCATCCAAGTCAATGCGTGATCTGACATCCTTTACTGTCTTTTCCCATATAGGATGTAGGTTGGAGAGAAATCTTATATTCAGTTCCAAGTTGGTCCTGAATACTTTGATCTTCCTTAGTTCATTGACCAGTTGGACGAGTCTGTTGTATGTCTCGTTCAATGGTTCTCCAGGGGCAGCTTTGAAGGAGTCATAGGCAATAAGGATTGTTGTTTTCTTGGTTTTAAGGCTGACGCTTGTGCCTTGGAGCAGTTTCTCAATCTCATCCCACATTTCCTTTGCCGTTTGCATGCTGTCGATGAGCACATATACTTCGTTCGGGATGGCTTGAAGGAGGTACGTCTTGGCCATGAGATCACCTCGAAGTCTGAGCTTGTCAGCTTCGGTGTATTCAAATGCCACTTTCCGTCTCCTTTCTGGAGGGATAGGTGGGTTGTTTTCTGGATCTCCTCCAACTGAAATCATCAATTCAGCTGGTCCTTCAAGCAAAGATTCAAGCATTGCAGCGGAATTTTCTTTGTGTTCGAGGAAATTTAGGAATCGATTCCTCCACATCTGATATTCTCTGTTCCTTAGACTGGGAGGAGTACTGCTGTTCCCTTGGGCATTGTATTCTGAAGCCATTGCTGTAGAAAACTGACCGTTCGATATATTTGATCAAAAGATTTTCAAAGGCAGAATATCGAAATCCAGATGTCGAGATCTGAATATCGAGATCCAAGATTTCGATAAAGGAGGCCCGATATCGAGATTTGATATCGAGATATCAAATATCGAGTTTTGAAATCTCGAGATTTCAAATGTCGAGAAGCAAATCTCGAGATTTGAGATGTCGAGAAATGAAACTCGAGATAAGATGTCGAGATGTCAAATGTCGAGGACTAGAAGTCAAGACCTTAAAATCGAAACCTCGATCTCGAGATTTGGATGTCGAGATCCTCAATGTCGAAATCCTGCAAAGTGAAAAATCAGATAAGCAAAAACTGAGGGTAGATTCTGGTAGAGTATGATGTTGAGATCTTCAGGTGAAATTTTCATCTCGAAATACTGGGCAGAACCTGTTCAAAACCTAGATGTCGACATATGGATCTCGAGATATCTCAAGTACAAAAATTACAGAAATACAAATCTGAAGTATACACCTTGATCGCTTCGAAACGACGATTCTAAAGGTATAACTTTTACAACTTTTCAACAAGAAACAAGATTACAGAGTAAGAACTCGACAGAAATAACAGTGTAAAGAAAAACAGAGGTTTTCTGCAGACGTTCTTCTGATCAGATCTCGATCGGCTCTGATACCATTTGTTAGTCCCTGTTTTCTATGACACCAAAGAATAACAGTATAACAAGAAGAATATTAATAGTAAAGATGAACACAGATAGATCGATGTAAACCTTCCTTGATATACCGTGAACTCATACAGAGAAGTATTTGCGCTAAGTCTATTTGGAACGAGTACGAAAGTTAACGTAACCCTAAACCTGAGACGCCTTTTTATATGCGTAGGTATAGGGTTGGCGTAAAAGGCTTTCAGCCTGATATGGGCCTGACACTTGGTCCCATATTCTTTAACCTAATAAATACACATATTGAATACAAGGAATAATAATAAAGCTAATCTATTACAAGATAGGTGACAAACTTGATTCACAATTAAATGATCTTCAACAAAAACGATAAATCATAGAGATAAGGCTAAGTATTTGTGACACTCATATTTTGCTGTGTGTTTATCCGTTTGGAGCGTATTATATCTCGTTGGAAAGATAGATCTGAGCTCTAAAGCTATTGTTAAAACTTAATTTACAATGCATTAATTAAAAGTTACAGATTAACCATATATTCACAAATGTTTCTGATTTCACTCCGAACTCGTGTAGAATTTGATGTGATCATATCTTGCTCTATTTTGTGCCATTGAAAGCGTTTAATATGTCGTTAGAAAGATCTTACCTAGTTCTAAAACTTGTATTCAGGCGCTGGTTTCAAAATATCCATGGATGATTGCCTAATTACTAAAATACACTGTATTTACGCTAAAAGTGCTCTATTTTTTCTGAAAACGCTAAATCTTAGAGATAAAGCTAAGTATTTGTGACACTCATATCCCGCTGTGTGTTTATCCGTTTGGAGTGTATTATATCTCGTTGGAAAGATAGATCGGAGCTCTAAAGCTATTGTTTCAACTTCATTTACAATGCATTAGTTAAAAGTTACAAATTAACTATATATTCACAAATGTTTCTGATTTTACTCCGAACTCGTGTAGAATTTGATGCGATCATATCTTTCTCTATTTTGTGCCATTGAAAGCGTTTAATATCTCGTTGGAAAGCTCTTACCGAGTTCTAAAACTTGTCTTCCGGCTCTGGTTTCAAAATTGATGGTCCCGGATAGGGTAAAAGTCTAGAGGGGGGGGGGTGAATAGACTTTTAAATCTTTTCGACCTTTACAAAGATTTCCCTCTAGAGGAGTTGATCTATAATCTTTTGAGAGATTAGTAGATGCACAGCGGAAGTCTTTACCTTTTATATAATGAGTGTTTTAACCACTTTCTGATTTGGGGAAGATTGGACTTAGATAGCTAGCAATTGGTTTAGCAGGTGGCTAAGAGCAGGGAACTGCTGAGGCACCTGCTCGAGTCAAAGGCTTTATTGTGTGAGCAGTTGGCTTGGCAGTTGGATAGAAAGCAGGGAACTGCTAGGGCAACTGCTAACGAAATGCTCAGTGTATGATGAAGGTGCACTTAGAATCTTTACTCAGAGTAAGAAGGTATGTCTGATGATATGACAAGGTGGGTGATAATCAATCTTAATGCGAGCAGTGGTCTTCAGCAGTTAGGTGGTAACCAGGGAACTGCTGAGGCACCTGCTGAAGAAAAAGTGAGGGTATGTAAGGATTGATTATATGGTGTGGCTCAGGATAATGTGGGCTTTCTGAAGATGTGTATTAGTCCGAGTAAGTAGGAGTTTTTACTGGAGCAGTGGTCTCAGCAGTTGGGTGAAAGTGAGGGATCAGCTGAGGCAACTGTTGGGTTACCACTTTGAACTACAGTGCTTAGGTTGAACAGACTTCTTGGAGATATAGTTGTGAAGGTCTGGTGAAGTGGAGATGTTCAAAGGAAACATTTTTGCGTGAGCAGTGGGCTTAGCAGTTGGGTAGTCCCCAGGGAACTGCTGAGGCAACTGCTATGGTTTAAGTAGGATTTCCTGAAATCTAATGGAACAGACCTTATAGTAGTGATATCTTGTATCTCTTGGATCTTCAAAGAAAGTTAGTTATTAAGCAGTAGGATAAGCAGTATGGTCAGTTAAGACTACTGCTTAGGATTCTGCCGGTAAACTACAATCTTTTATGAGAAGTGTTCAGTGTGTGCTTTGTTGACTGAAAATGAATCAACACACAGTATATCCTGGTTCAAAGGTGGCGTAATCCTCCTACATCCAGTCCCATCCTATTTCAAATGGATTTCACTAATTTATTAAGCCCAATACACTTAGTGCCAATCTAGCCTTGACAACTCTGGCCTAGATTGAAGGTGTTTCACGAGGAGTACAACACCACTCCAAGCTACTCAATCCTTTAGGTTTTTCTCAATTGATCTAGTGGGGATCAAAAGGTACTCCTGACCTATCTAACCACACTCAGGCCGGGAACAACTGTCCTCCTGAAGTGTTAACAACAATTTCTAATTTTGTTTACAAGAAAGTTCTAACCTCCAACTAGGAACTAAACTTCTAGAATTTTGGCAATGAATACTTGATACTGAGAAGTTTAGTGAAGCAAGAGTCTAAGTAGAGAGTCGTGGATAGAATAGCACTTCTTGCTCAGTGAAATATCTCTCTACTTAGAATGCTCAGGCTTGGTTAGAAACTCTCGTTTCAGCCTCTATTTATAGGCTTTTTGGCTGATCAATCTTATCCGTTGGTTAGGATAGTTTTATCTCTTCCGTTGAATTTCTGGCAAGGACAATTTGTACTTCCGTCTTTTTGTGCTGGAGCTTTAATTCGGGCTGATGCATTTGTCTTGAATAATTCACCCGCGGAGAGCATCTTTCCAAATTAACCCATATGTGTGTCTTTAATGCTCAGGCTCCCAGTACAAAGTTGGAATTAAATGCCGGTCAAACTTGTCTTCAATTAATTTTGATTGCTGAAGTATTTTCTTCTGTGTGTGTCTCAAGGCTCCCATGCTGGAATTGGTTGGCGCTTGATTAAACACGCAATGCAATTTGTTCGAACAATATAATTTCTAGGTCTAATAAAATTATACTGGTAGGATTTAAATATCCTTTTAAAGGTAAATAAATTTTCCTTATTGCATTTTATTGTCCAGTAATAATTTTATTAGTACTTAAAAATTGTACATTTATTCGTTTCTTACTTCGACGCATTTTTCACATCAGTATGCCTTTTGATGAGAATGATTGTATCAAATAAATATATACCGGTAGGATTTGAATATCCCTTTTTAAGGTAAAGTTTTACCTTATTGCATTCTAACTTTTCCGGCATAATTAATTTGATACGAACATTTCATCTGACTTTTGGTCACACTTGGTTGTGATTTGGCCCAGCTAGTATTTTGCGCATAAACCAAATATTAAACTGGTAGGATAGTAAATCCTATTAAGGTAAAGAATATTACCTTATTGAATTTTATGTTCCAGTTTAAATAAATGGTTTATTCGCTCGAAGTCTTTTAGTGTCTTTTTATGTAACACAATAAATTTAACTATTTGGAATTATGAGAGATCCGTTTAAGGTAATAGAATATAACCTTATTGCACGTCGGATTTTTCCAGTTAAATTTATTGTGTTTTTTTATCATATTGAACAGGACACTTTTAGAAAATATTTTACTAGCACACGTTTGGAGACAAATACAGCATCTTGACTTTTTAATGCTACAAAAGAGGGGGGGAACACAGAAGAGCTTATGGCATCATCAATAACTGTTTATCAAAATCTAGGGGACTAACAATTTCCCCCTTTAGTGATGATGCCAAAAGAAGACAAAAGTCAAACTTTCTAAAAGAGGACATTATAAAGACAGAACCGTTTGACTTCTTTCTTCCCCCTCTTTTGGTAGCATCTACTCATCATTCCTTCTGTCTAAAGGTTCTCTAATGCATAAGTTTGCATTTGTTCTTCTGCTTCTTGTCTCTCTTGTCACCTCTTGTCTGATCATTTCAAGCTTGGTATGGTAAACTATGATGATCATGTCTTTGCGGAGGGCTAGTTCAATGTATGTCGTTCCCATCCACTGAAGAGAAAATCTCTCTTCTTCTTGTACGAAGTTGTATGCGAGGAAGAGAATATTGATTGGTGAGAATCTGCTGCTTCTCCACCTAATCATCCTCTGAAATTCTCTATCCAGAGTTCTTTTGTAAGAATTGTAGAGAATCAGGGATTTGTTTTCAGTGGAGGTTTCTGCTGTTGAGGAGGGTTGTTGCTGGTTCGGAGGTGCGAGTGAGAGGAGGATTGAATGTGGGATGTGTTTAAGAGAGGAGAGGTACTTGTACAAGGTGTTAGGCCTTTTCATATTCCGATGCGGGTGGTAATCGAAGCGTTTTTAAGTTTTCATTAATGTTTTTGCGGCCGGTTCTTCTTTTAAGACATTGAATGTCTCGGTCAGAGTGTGAGAGATCATTTATTAAATATTCTCTCGGAGCTTCATTAATGAGGAGGTTGAGTGAGCATCTTCGATTACCGGATTCCATTTTGGAATAGTTTTGACACTTCTTTTAGCAAGCTTTGTTAGCTCAGAAATGGAGAATTCTAGGATACTCTTTTAGCTTGTTTATGGCTAATTTTTCGACAGTAATCAATAAAAATAGGGTACTGACGATCTTTGTAAGTAGTATCCCCTTTTTCAATCCATATATGAGTCTACTGCTGAGTTTTATGGATCAACATCGTACCTTTTTGAATGGGTAGCTGATATTTCGAGCAGTTTTGAGCTCGTTGTTCTTCTCGACCTTTGGTGATCATGACTTCCAGATTTGGTGGTAGCAGGTTCCTTTGATTTAACTGCTGAGTTTGAGTCATGATTTCATCATTTGACATCCTCTTTCCTCTCTTGATGAGGTGGCCCCTTTTGTATTCATTTCCCCTTAGTTGATGCATCTTTGGACCTTCTTTTCTGGATTTGCTTCATTGAGGGGATCACAATGTCTTTGAAACCAAATGCTGTCGTTCCATGAGCCTTTGTGGGTCCAGAATTGGTTCTTTGAGAGACAACTTGATGTTCTTCTATTTGCTTTTGGAAAAGTCGTGCTTGTCTTTGATGGTCCCAGAGTTTTAAACCAGCTTCTTTTTCCTCCATTGCTTGACTTTGATTGGGTCTGCTTCTGGTCACTCTAGGGGTGTAAGTCAACTGCTGGAGAAGGGGAGGAGCCATCTGCTCGTTTGTTTGACGGAGGATGCAGAAATTGAGCCAACTGCTGGCCTGACTCAGTGCCCTGCTCGAGAGGCAGTCACCTGCTGGCAGTTATGTAACACTGACCCCGGGCATATTTACTTTTAGTGAATTGTGTAATAAACCTTGAAAGATGATTTATGAATTTGCGTAATTGTAAATTTTTATTATTTCTTTTACGTGAATAGTAAATTGCATGTGGGGCCCACAGCGGGAACGGGGACCGCCCGATAATTCTCGAACCACATATTATATTCATCTTGGTCTAGATGACATCTATATGGTGGTGGATATTTTATTTGGGCCATAAGAAAGGCATGGAGTTGACCGGTTGGTCAAACGGGACCCAATTACCGGTATTGGCAATTTAACGGATAACAGCCCGAAATGAGTTTCGGAGGCTCCTAAATTAATGTTGGGGAATGTACATCGTTTCTAAAGGCCCAAAATTGTTGGGAACACGTGATATATTTTATCCGGCCCGATAAAATAAAATATGACTAAAGTAGTCCGAAAAATACAACTTTCGGGGCCAACTATACACACCGGGATATAATGGGATGACCTCCCACATAAGTGGGGGCCACCCCATGACCCAATGTGCTGCAAATGACAAGGAAGCAGCTGGGGGGGTGTACCTAGTAGGTGGGAAGTCTCCAAGAGACAAAACCCATACCCACCATTACCCTACTCCCTTGTTTTTATGGGTTGACTTAGGTGGATGGTGATAATCACTCATCCTAGCATTTCCTTGAACCATCCACTCGACCAAGGCAGAGAGAGAAGCTCTAGGGAAGTCTCCTCTCATAGTCCAAGCAGCAAGGAAGAGAATCCAAAGAGAAGAGGGTTGTTTTTGAGGTAAGAACTCAATAAACAATCTTTAACTAGTTTTATTATTGTATGATTTTTAAGAAATCATATGGTGGATTAAACCATGAGTTCTACACGTTTAAAAGTGTAGAATACCGATATAAAGTGGTGTTAATTAACTTAGAAGAGTTGGTGAATCGATAGGAGTCGAAATCGCCGGAAACCGCCACTTCAAAGGAGCTAGTCGTAGTTGCAGACAACGAAAGCCGCCCGACTTTCGTGACAGCCGCCCGGCTTTGGCCCAGAAATCCAACTTCTCACTTCCAATCGGCCTAGAACGGGGATTTATCGAGGGGCTTAACAAAGGCAACTATCGTAGCACATCACGAGGTGAGGATGGCTAACTATATTGCTTATAATTAGTGAGTTAATTTCATAAGATTGCCTAAAGTAATTAGATGGGATTTTCATGGATTATTAGTGATTAATAATGCCTAAATGAAAATGATATTGATATGAGTAAGTGAAGCATGATATACAAATTTAGAATAATTGTGCATGATTATGTGAAATAAATAGAACGACATATTAATGGAATTACTATGATGACATTGTGATAAAATATACTTTACGCCATGTATGAAATTCATGAACGGAGTAAAGTGATATTTTTGATATTGAGATCAAACTATACTTGTGTTGGGGAACCAATTGAAATGAAAAGTCAATTGGAAAATAGGAACTTGGCATGTTCTAAGATTATCCAATTAGTATCAAAATACTAGTCGGGGAATTAATATAAATAAATGATGAAACAAATCCTAAGAGGTAGGATTGTGAATAGATATGCCTTAAGTAGTCCCAAGAGATACTTTAAGGTTGAATTGTGTGAACGCTAAGGTGATAGGGGTAGGCCTAAAGGCTACCTACGGAAATTGATTCTAGGCATAGGAATTGCTTGAGAATTTAATTATGAAAATAATTAGAGTTGGACTCTAGGATGACATGGAAATGTAGTTGGGCCGAGCCCATGCCATGTAATATGATTATCATGGAAACGTAGTTGGGCCGAGCCCTTGCCATGTATATGTGACCTCCGTGGAAACGTAGTTGGGCCGAGCCCTTGCCACGAAGTTATGGTTGGTATGGAAACGTAGTTGGGCCGAGCCCTTGCCATACAAATTTTGATATGATATATTGAGTTAGAGGATTGTATAGAAATGTAGTTGGGCCGAGCCCATGCTATACAATTGGGGCTCGATGGGACCCCACGGGGTTATCGTGACTTGCGGTCACGGGGGAATGGAATCGATGAATTCTAAATGAATATGGGCCTACGGGCCGACTACTTGACTTTATATAAAGTAAGTAGAGTTAAAAGAAAAAGGGGTAACCGAGGGTTATGGCCTATAATATAATAGTACCCTAAGTTGAGGGTCTTGGAAATTAAAACGTTGATTATACTTAGTATAGTTGCTATTGTACTTGTCAAATATTTCCAAGTGCTGACCTCCCCTTCACGGGGGAGGCCACCTCACAGTTTCAGGTAGGACTTGAAGGTTGCTACCATCGCCCGTGGCTTCGGGAGGATCAAGGGGAGAAGACGTGGTTCGTGCTTCTTCCGTTCTGTTTTAAAACAATTACGTTAATGCTCATGGATACTATTTTTGAATAATTACTTTGGGGGCTTGTATGCCGAGTTATGCCAAGTGTGGCTTGAACAATTGTATTTATGCTTCCGCTGTTTTAAATGAATGATTTACATTATGTTTGTTTATGGATGTACTATGTGTGAATGATATTCATGACGCCTTGTATTGTATGGATGAGTCGGACTGCGGTTGACTATTCGTACTGTACGGCGGGTTGTTGACGTGTTCGGCTAGGCCCGGGGCGTGACAATTTAATTGGTATCAGAGCCTTAGTCCGTTAACATCATAATGAAGCTTCAAAATTCTTTTTGAAAGTTAAATTGAAAACCATGAGCATAAAGTTTTGTACTTATAGAACTTTTGGTACTTGAGTTGCAATGTCTCTAATTGTTAAGATGGTACCCTTAACAATTGGTATGGCGGTGATTTGAGCCAAAGGATGTCTTTAAGTACCTATCCGTCAATTGACATTTGATATGAGTCTAATGACTCATTCTCAATTTCTTTCAGAAATGGAACGTACCGGGAAAGTGACTCGAAGCAACCCGACTGGCCGAGCACCGGGAGGATCCGTGCAAGGAAGTAGAGGGGCTTCTAGGGTGTCCAGAGGACAGGGCCGTGGAGGCCAAGATCAGACCGTGAGTGACAGTTATGTTGAAACAGTCAACGAGTCTTATGAGTCCGAGGAGGATTCGACGTATCAACCGGGAACTGAGCCGGTTGAGACCCCATATGATGGGGAATATGATGACGCCAGTGAGGGGAGCGACGATGATGACGCTCTAGAAAGGATGGAGGAACTACTCCGTCAATTTCAACAGGATCCCCAAAGGCGTCGGGCAAGGCGTGCTTTGGGAGGGGCTTCAAGAAGGGGAATTCATGCGGGTTCTAGGGGACATGTGGAGTCCCGAGTAGATCGAGGTGTCGAGGTCCCGATAATAAGGATCTCGAAGTACCTCAAAGAAGCAAGAGATTTGGGGTGTAAACCGTTCGATGAAACGGGAGATACATACGTTGCGGCGGAGTGGATCAAGCGGTTCAATGAAGCGGCCCTTGATATGCAGCTGCCGCCAAACATGAAGATGAGAGTAGCAACAAGGTTGCTAGAGGGGATGGCGTCCACATGGTGGGACGGTGTCAAGGGGAAGTACGGTGAGGCCGTAACTTGGGAGAATTTCAGACAGGAATTCTTCAACCAATACTACTCCGACTTCGAGGTGAACTTGAAGAGGAGAGAATACACCAACTTGACCCAAGGAGGCAAGTATACCGTGAGGCAACTTGAGCACAAGTTCAGGGAGCTCGCGGAGTTCATACCGGAGTATGTTGTGATGAGAACCGGATGGTGAATCACTTTTGGGTTGCTTTAGACTTAGACATGCGTGAACGGGCAACACAATTGCCTAACATGACGTTTAGTCAAGTGGTGGAGCAAGGCCTGAAAGGGGAGAAGGAATGGGAAGAAAGAAAGCTGAAAAACGCCGAGGAGGCGAAGAAGAGGAAATGGGAGAACACCGGCCCCCAAGGTTATAGCGAGAAGGGGAACCACGGGGGAGGTGGGTCTTTCAGAACGCCCGCACCACCATCTAGGGGAAACCAAGGCCCAGGAGGGCAAGGCTCGAGGTCGCAAGGCTCGGGCATTAGCAGGTGAAATAACTGCAAGAGGAACCACGTGGGCAAGTGCCGCGATCCCCCTAGGTGCTACCAATGCGGGGAGACGGGGCACTTGAGATCAAACTGCCCACAACTCGGGCGAGCCATGGGTGCAGGACCGAGCAGCGGGACTACGGCAAGTAGGAACCGAGCAGGGGCACTTCACGCGAGCACGGCGCACGGAGGGCCAAGTACAAGTAACGCGCCATCCGTGAACCAAGGCAAGACCCAAGCTAGGGTCTATGCGATGACGGAGGCGGACGCACGTGCTAACCCGGACTCCGTTGCGGGTAAATTCTTAAACTCGTGTTATTACCTCTATTATGCAATAAGAGTGTTTGAGATGTGCAAAATTTGTAACCCCCCGACGGTTTGGTCGGGATTGAAGGGGAAAAGGGAGGAAAAATCCCCGCCCTGGGCGAATGCCGCCCGGCATTTGACGAAAGCCGCCCGGCTTTCGTCTTAATTTATTGGGAAAATACTGTGGCGACGAATGCCGGCTGGTTTCCACCAAAAACCGCCCAGCTTTCGTCAACATTTAATCAGGAAAATCCTCGCAACCAAAAACCGGCCGGCTTTTGTAAAGACCGGACGGCTTTCATAAATGCCTGACCTGGGAAATTTCTCGCAGCTGAAAGACGCCCGGCTTTGGCGAAAGCCGCCCGGCTTTCGTTGGGCCTAGGGATTCCTGCGCTGCTGAAACCCGGCCGGGTTTCGTAGAAACCGGCCGGCTTCGAAACCCATTCCCTGAATAAAAACTACGGCGACGAAAACCGGCCGGCTTTCGTGAAAGCCGTCCGGCTTTCGTGATTACATACTGGGAATTATTCTCGCAGTCGAAAACCAGACGGCTATCGTGAAAAGCGGCCGGCTTTCACCAGGGTCGGTCCCAGAACGGTTCTAAGGGTTAGAAACCGGGAATTTTCGGACGGGTGTCAAACGGACCCCACCCGAACCACAACCAACATACTATGCGACTTAAGAAACAACCTATTAAATAGATAGTGTGCCTTACATTACTTATGAATGTAGGAACACTAAAGATAAACGGGAGAGACGCAAGGATCCTTATTGATACCGGGGCGCAACGATCATTTGTGAGTGAGGCATTCGCCAGCGGATTCAACGGACCACTTGTACCGATGACTCAAACCCTATTGGTGTTCACGCCTCTAGGGGATGATATCGAGAGAGATAGCCACTATCCATCGTGTGAAGTGGAGGTGGAGGGACAGAACATGACGTGTGATTTTGTACCGCTGAGTATGATCGAGTTTGATGCAATCCTCGGGATGGATTGGCTTGAGAAACATCATGCTAGGGTCGATTGCTACACAAAGATTCTTGAACTCGAAGGCGGTGAAGGGTTGACCTTACGCTTCGAGGGAGATAGAGGCAAATCAAACAGTTGTATCATATCCGCCGTGAGGGCGAGGAATATGATGAGAGAGGGATGCCACGCATACCTAGCGTATGTGGTGGACAAAACCAAAGAAGAGATAGACATCAATGATGTGAGAGTAGTGTGCAAGTATCCGGATGTCTTCCCAAAAGACTTGCCGGGACTTCCACCCGATAGGGAGATTGAGTTCGTGATCGAGGTTGAACCCGGCACCAAACCAATCTCTATACCGCCATACAGAATGGCACCCGCTGAACTTAACGAATTGAAAACCCAATTGCAAGAACTATTGGATAACGGTTTCATAAGGCCGAGTCACTCTCCGTGGGGAGCACCGGTCCTTTTCGTGAAAAAGAAAGATGGAACACTTCGAATGTGCATTGACTATCGTCAACTGAACAAGGTCACAATCAAGAATAGGTATCCCTTGCCTAGGATTGATGACTTGTTTGATCAGCTCCGAGGAGCGACGGTGTTTTCGAAGATTGACTTGAGGTCGGGGGTACCACCAACTGAAGATAAAGGAGGATGACATACCGAAGAGTGCATTCCGCACAAGGTATGGTCATTTCGAGTTCCTAGTCATGTCATTCGGGCTAACCAACGCCCCGGCGGCATTTATGGACATGATGAACCGAGTATTTCATAAATACTTGGACCGGTTTGTGATTGTGTTCATAGATGATATCTTGATTTACTCAAAGAGTGAAGAAGAGCATGAGGGACACTTGACACTGGTTCTTGAGACACTATGGGAGAAGCAACTCTATGCCAAGTTTTCCAAATGTGAATTTTGGCTAAGGGAGATTGGCTTTCTCGGGCATGTGGTTTCAGGATCAGGGATTGCCGTAGATAACAAAAAGATTGAGGCTATTACTGAATGGGAGAGGCCAAAGAACGTCAAGGAAATTCGTAGCTTCCTTGGATTGGCAGGGTATTACCGAAAGTTCGTGGAGAAGTTCTCAGTTTTGGCATCGCCATTGACGAAGCTCACTCGAAAGGGGGCCAAGTTTGTATGGGATGACCGATGTGAGAAGGGATTCCTTGAACTAAAGAAGAGATTGACCGAGGCACCGGTACTTGCATTACCCAGACAGGGTATGGGGCACGATGTTTATAGTGACGCGAGCATCCAAGGGCTTGGATGTGTCTTGATGCAGAATGGGAGGGTGATTGACTATGCTTCACGACAATTGAAGAAGCATGAGGTAAATTATCCTACTCATGACTTAGAGCTGGGGGCAGTGGTATTTGCATTGAAGATTTGGAGACATTATCTCTACGGGGAAACATGTCATATATACACTGACCACAAAAGCCTGAAATACGTGTTTACTCAGAAAGAGTTAAACATGATAAAGAGACGGTGGATGGAGTTGATAAAAGACTACCATCTAGTTATCGAGTACCACCCCGGTAAAGCCAACACGGTAGCGGATGCCCTGAGCCGAAAGAATTCGTCTGGGGCATTGTTGACTAGTTTGAGGGCATTGAGAGCCCGATTGGAGGTATCTAGTGACGGTGCTTTGTTAGCTAGATTCGAGGTGAGACCTACATTACTTGATGAGATCAAGAAGGGTCAAGAAACTGATGAAAAGCTCATGAAGGTCCGGGAACGCATGCTAGCGGGACCGGTTGAGGATTTCAGGGAGAGAGACGATGGTCTCTTATTATTTCGTGACCGAGTATGTGTGCCGTTGGATGATGAGCTCCGAAAGTCCATCTTAGAGGAGGCTCATTCATCGGCGTATGCCATGCACCCGGGAGGCACGAAGATGTACCGTGATTTGAAGGAAAGTTACTGGTGGTCGGGTATGAAGAGGGAAATAGCCGAGTACATCAGTAGGTGTCTTACTTGTCAGCAAGTTAAGGCAGAACATCAGCATCCGGCTGGGTTACTACAGCCACTTTCCATTCCTGAATGGAAGTGGGAGCACGTGACTATGGATTTCGTGGTAGGGCTGCCACGAACGGTTAAGAACTATGATGCCGTATGGGTAGTGGTCGATAGGCTCACGAAGAGTGCACACTTTCTACCTATCAACACTACCTATGCACTGGAGAGACTAGCCAAGTTGTATGTGGACGAGATCATGAGGCTACATGGGGTTCCCATAACCATTGTATCTGATAGAGATCCGCGATTCACATCACTATTTTGGCCAAAGTTCCAAGAATCTATGGGGACAAAGTTGAAATTCAGTACAACTTTTCATCCACAAACGGATGGGCAATCTGAACGGGTTATACAGATATTAGAGGATATGCTGAGAGCCTGTGCATTGGAGTTCCAAGGGAGTTGGGACAACCATTTGTCACTTGTGGAGTTTGCCTATAACAACAGTTATCAGGCGAGTATAGGCATGCCTCCATACGAGGCATTGTATGGGAGGAGATGTCGTACGCCGTTGTGTTGGGATGAGGTTGGCATGGCCAAACTCGAGAGCACGGAATTGGTGGAGATCACCAAGTCTAAGGTGAAGATGATTCGGGAGAGACTTAAGGCGGGCCAGGATAGACAGAAAGGTTATGCTGATAAGTGCCGAAGAGCCTTGGAGTTTAAGGTGGGAGATGAAGTATTTTTGAAGGTTTCACCTTGGAAAGGAATCATACGATTTCAGAACCGAGGGAAACTTAACCCACGCTACATAGGGCCGTTTGTGATTCTTGAAAGAATTGGGGCCGTAGCATACCGATTACAGTTGACTCCAGAATTGGAGAAGATACATAACGTGTTCCACGTGTCCATGCTTAAGAAGTATATGCCGGATCCATCTCATGTATTAGAAAAACCACCCGTGGAAATACGGGAAGACTTGAATTATGCCATGCAACCGGTGAAGATACTTGACAGGCAAGTCAAGAAATTGAGAAGCAAGAAAGTTCCAATGGTTAAAATCCTTTGGAAAAGTGACCAAGTTGAGGAGGAAACTTGGGAAACGGAGGCTTTGATGAAGGAGTAATACACGTTTTTGTTTGAATGAGCATTGTGAATTTCGGGGACGAAATTCCCGTTAAGGGGGGGTGAACTTGTAACACCGACCCCGGGCATATTTACTTTTAGTGAATTGTGTAATAAACCTTGAAAGATGATTTATGAATTTGCGTAATTGTAAATTTTTATTATTTCTTTTACGTGAATAGTAAATTGCATGTGGGGCCCACAGCGGGAACGGGGACCGCCCGATAATTCCCGAACCACATATTATATTCATCTTGGTCTAGATGACATCTATATGGTGGTGGATGTTTTATTTGGGCCATAAGAAAGGCATGGAGTTGACCGGTTGGTCAAACGGGGCCCAATTACCGGTATTGGCAATTTAACGGATAACAGCCCGAAATGAGTTTCGGAGGCTCCTAAATTAATGTTGGGGAATGTACATCGTTTCTAAATGCCCAAAATTGTTGGGAACGCATGATATATTTTATCCGGCCCGATAAAATAAAATATGACTAAAGTAGTCTGAAAAATACAACTTTCGGGGCCAACTATACACACCGAGATATAATGGGATGACCTCCCACATAAGTGGGGGCCACCCCACGACCCAATGTGCTGCAAATGACAAGGAAGCAGCTGGGGGGTGTACCTAGTAGGTGGGAAGTCTCCAAGAGACAAAACCCATACCCACCATTACCCTACTCCCTTGTTTTTATGGGTTGACTTAGGTGGATGGTGATAATCACTCATCCTAGCATTTCCTTGAACCATCCACTCGACCAAGTCAGAGAGAGAAGCTCTAGGGAAGTCTCCTCTCATAGTCCAAGCAGCAAGGAAGAGAATCCAAAGAGAAGAGGGTTGTTTTTGAGGTAAGAACTCAATAAACAATCTTTAACTAGTTTTATTATTGTATGATTTTTAAGAAATCATATGGTGGATTAAACCATGAGTTCTACACGTTTAAAAGTGTAGAATACCGATATAAAGTGGTGTTAATTAACTTAGAAGAGTTGGTGAATCGATAGGAGTCAAAATCGCCGGAAACCGTCACTTCAAAGGAGCTAGTCGTAGTTGCAGACCACGAAAGCCGCCCGGCTTTCGTGAAAGCCGCCCGGCTTTCGTGAAAGCCGCCCGGCTTTGGCCCAGAAATCCAACTTCTCACTTCCAATCGGCCTAGAACGGGGATTTATCGAGGGGCTTAACAAAGGCAACTATCGTAGCACATCACGAGGTGAGGATGGCTGACTATATTGCTTATAATTAGTGAGTTAATTTCATAAGATTGCCTAAAGTAATTAGATGGGATTTTCATGGATTATTAATGATTAATAATGCCTAAATGAAAATGATATTGATATGAGTAAGTGAAGCATGATATACAAATTTAGAATAATTGTGCATGATTATGTGAAATAAATAGAACGGCATATTAATGGAATTACTATGATGACATTGTGATAAAATATACTTTACGCCATGTATGAAATTCATGAACGGAGTAAAGTGATATTTTTGATATTGAGATCAAACTATACTTGTGTTGGGGAACCAATTGAAATGAAAAGTCAATTGGAAAATAGGAACTTGGCATGTTCTAAGATTATCCAATTAGTATCAAAATACTAGTCGGGAATTAATATAAATAAATGATGAAACAAATCCTAAGAGGTAGGATTGTGAATAGATATGCCTTAAGTAGTCCCAAGAGATACTTTAAGGTTGAATTGTGTGAACACTAAGGTGATAGAGGTAGGCCTAAAGGCTACCTACGGAAATTGATTCTAGGCATAGGAATTGCTTGAGAATTTAATTATGAAAATAATTAGAGTTGGACTCTAGGATGACATGGAAATGTAGTTGGGCCGAGCCCATGCCATGTAATATGATTAGCATGGAAACGTAGTTGGGCCGAGCCCTTTCCATGTATATGTGACCTCCGTGGAAATGTAGTTGGGCCGAGCCCTTGCCACGAAGTTATGGTTGGTAAGGAAACGTAGTTGGGCCGAGCCCTTGCCATACAAATTTTGATATGATATATTGAGTTAGGGGATTGTATAGAAATGTAGGTAGGCCGAGCCCATGCTATACAATTGGGGCTCGATGGGACCCCACGGGGTTATCGTGACTTGTGGTCACGGGGGAATGGAAACGATGAATTCTAAATGAAAATGGGCCTACGGGTCGACTACTTGACTTTATATAAAGTAAGTACAGTTAAAAAAAAAGGGTAACCGAGGGTTATGGCCTATAATATAATAGTACCCTAAGTTGAGGGTCTTGGAAATTAAAACGTTGATTATACTTAGTATAGTTGCTATTGTACTTGTCAAATATTTCCAAGTACTGACCTCCCCTTCACGGGGGTGGCCACCTCACAGTTTCAGGTAGGACTTGAAGGTTGCTACCATCGCCCGTGGCTTCGGGAGGATCACGGGGAGAAGACGTGGTTCGTGCTTCTTCCGTTCTGTTTTAAAACAATTACGTTAATGCTCATGGATACTATTTTTGAATAATTACTTTGGGGGCTTGTATGCCGAGTTATGCCAAGTGTGGCTTGAACAATTGTATTTATGCTTCCGCTGTTTTAAATGAATGATTTACATTATGTTTGTTTATGGATGTACTATGTGTGAATGATATTCATGATGCCTTGTATTGTATGGATGAGTCGGACTGCGGTTGACTGTTCGTACTGTACGGCGGGTTGTTGACGTGTCCGGCTAGGCCCGGGGCGTGACAAGTTACCTGCACGATATCTTGAACCAGTGTCTTTACCTCCGTTTGCTTTCCTTCTAATCCTCCCCTTCTTCTTGAAAAGATATGCATCCACTTCTTTCCTTTGTTCAGGTAGCAGTGGGCTAGTAGCCAGTCACCTGCTGAGCCACCTGCTTGCTAGGATGCAGTTAACTGCTGAGCCATTTGCTCGGATACTTACTCCTTTTCTTCTTTCTAGAGTTTCTTATGATCCATGACTAATTCTCCTCTTGAACGTCTCCTTCTGTTATCCAGAACGTTGACCGGTCTCTGCCATATTGATCTGTTTTTATTGAACAAATCCCACCTGATCCTCAGAGTTAGTGAAGTCATCTGGTTTCTGGATTTTGTCAATTGGAGTTAACTAGTTTTCAAGTGAAGCATTAATACTCTTGGGAGAGTGAGTAGTATTTCAGAAATCATTTCTTTGTAGCTCAATCATCCTGTGGGCTCGTTTGGTAGTTATCCTGTAAGTATCAAGACGTTGTAGCAGTGGGCTTCTTGATTAGGCACCTGCTGAGCCTAATGCTACTGAAATTCAGTCACCTGCTGTTTTCACTGCTTGGTTATTGATTTCTTCTTTATTGAAAGTCTGAGATAGACTTTCTTGGATTTTGATGCTTGATTTCTTGTTTGATTCTGGATAACTTACCTTTGGCAGGTGGGTACCCCTGAGAGTTCCCCCTCAGCAGGTGGCTAGGAATTCCCCCTCAATTTATGAGTTGAGTTCCCCCTGAATGGGTACGGGGCAATTCCTCTTCTTTGATCATCATTCCAAGCTCTTGTCAAGATGTTTTTGAATCTTGCTTCATTCACTTACTTGGTTTGATGTAGAAGTCTTGTGGAGTCATATGTAGTCCCAAGAGATAGTTCAACTCTCCTTTTAGGCTCTCTTCAAAGTAGGCTTGAGAGTTGAAAGTTTTAAGAAGTGTGTGGGGACCTTCTTCAATAATGTCTTGTCTACGTGCCTTCGATGAACTCATATTTCACCCTATGCTTAGAGAGTGTATCATACCCTTCATTTGGAATTTGCTTGACTCCAGAGAATGATTTAGGTTTGAATATTTCATCTCTTATCAATTTCAAATCAAGGGGACTGCTCCACGTAGTCCTCTTTTTCTAGTAGACCGTTTTGAGGAAGGCACATTCAGTATGTTAATTTCCTTATGGGCAGCACATTGTTAAGGATGTTGTGCAAATGATGTTGTAATGGACCAGAATACGTTGAGCACTTCCAGTGCTAGTTAGAGTTGATGCATTTCTGATGAGACCAGAGTACCTTATCAAACCAATGAAGCAACTCATCAGAGAGCCTCATCAGAGAACCTCATCAGAGAACCTTGATCAGAGAGCCTCATCAGAGAACCTTATCAGAGAGCTTTGAACAGAGATCTTCTTGGGTCTGAAGGTCAGATAGAGAAGCAACTCTTATTCTGATAGTAGGACGTTACTGGGGCAACTTTGGGCAGGGGTTTTATCAAAATCTAGTCCTTCTTTGCAGTACCCTTTTGCCACGAATTTTGCTTTATCCTTAACAATGATGCCTTCCTTTCTGGAGATCCTATTCAATGCTGATGATAGGATCTGGACACAAGCTTTCAGGAAATGTTCTTTGAGTACTTCTTTCATAGCTTGTGTGCAGTCAGAGTTTGGTAGGGCTTCTCCAGTTATTAATAATTTTCTGAGGAGGATTTAGGTTCAACCAATGTGGTTTATTTGATATACCTGCTCATCCTCCTTTATCATCTGGTAGAGTGAAGATTGGGATCTTTTAAGCCTTTGTGCTTAGTTTAGCTGAAGCGTCTAGACATTTGATTTAGAATGAGTCAACTGCTGGCAGTGATCTCCAATTGTAGTCCTCTGCTGGCAGTGGTCTTCTTACTTGAGTCAACTGCTGATTCCAGAGTTCAGTAGTCTTTTAGCTTCTTCTCTGGGAGGGCAGCTTGGAGCCTTTCCAGTGTTCTTCAAGAAAAGTCCCTTGCATGGTTTGCTCCATTACTTATTGATGGTTATGTAATTGAGATGGAGATATCACTTGATGATACCACCTGATGGTATCGCTTGATGGTTTTTGAGCTTGAGATGGCTATGATGTGGTGCCATTTTCAACTCATGTATGAATCTGCTTTTTGGAGAGCAGATTCTGTTAATCCCAAAATACTAACAATCATACAACCATAGCATGATAAAGAAGCAGATAGAAAGAAATCGACAAGATTGAACGCGAATCTGATATACCATATGAATCTGCCGCTACTCTCCCTGGAGAAGGAGAGCAGCGGCAACCTAATTTCTCTCTATCTCTACGCCTCTGCGTCTCTAAGCCTCTCTCGATTAGTTTTGGTTCCCGTAAGTTAGCCTCCTTTTATAAGAGAAGTTGGCTAACTTACGGGTTACAAGGAAGCCCACGGGCTGATACACATTTGTGGCCCGTATTACACGTTTAATTAATAACTACACAAATACAAAGATAACTAACTAGATTGAACACCATAAAATATTCCCAACAATCTCCCCCTTGGTGATCAATCGTGTTGAATCAGCATTGCAGCGCAGATATCTTTGTCTTTGTTGTTATTGAGCTTCCTTTGTCTTTGAACTTGACTTCTGAGGAAGGCTATCTGAAGAAATCCTTGCAATCTCCCCTTTGATGTCTTCTTGACAATTTGATCTTTGATGCCGGGGGTTGAGGGACCTTCTGTATCTTGCATGTAATCCTTGCCTTCCAGAAGTTGCTCTTGATCAGCTTGGATGAAGTCCGGTGACGCCTCTAGAATGAATATTCTTTGGAGAATAGGAGACGCCCATGGAATTCATCTTTAGGACACGAGTATTTGACCTCTGTCTCCTCCACAATGTAGTCTTTTTGACTATTTGGAATAAATGCATTTGAGGAGAACTTGTCGGTGGCACAGCGGAACATAATGATGGTTGATTTATGAGTGTAGCTGACCATTTGATTTGAGTTGCGGAGATAGTAGAGAGGGTGTTGAATTTTGTGATGGAGGAGTGAAGTGTCCCAGAATGATTTGTTCAGTGTTAACAGCATGTGGACCACTCTCCCCCTCATGACGATCCGATGAATCGGGACGTCATGCTTTTATTCTTTTATTCTGCGAAAATAAAAACATGAAAAACAAGCAGAATCTAAAAAAGATAACGTAGCCCCCCGGGGTCGTGAAGACGCCCGTTATCATCACTATAGAGATAAACTCTAAAGCAATGGCCTGAAAATGTTGGTGATTCTTATGTTGCAACAGCAGGACTTCCTTCCAATTATTGGTCTTCATCTGTAATAGATGAGCCCTATGGAAGTTCTCGCAAGTCTTGAAGACTAGCAACTGAATCTAAAATGTGTCTGTGTCCTAGAAAATTTCAAAACATTTGGGAAGTGAGTAACTAGACACGACGTGATCAATGAAAGTTCAGTGGCATGGGGCTGAGGCCACTGTAGTCAGTATTACTTGCCTCGGAAGGAGACAGTAATGAGAGATGCGGTTCCCCGTGAACTATGATTAAACACCTGTCTGTTGGGAGACAAGTGAGTGGTCTTGGGTAGGGTTGTGCATGCGCCGTTTGGACAAAATGCAGCGATTTCTACCCGGGATCTGAATAAATTCAGTCCTGAACCTATAGGGATAGTCCAGAGTATTTTAGTGGCTAGGAGCAAATGTTCAATTCATAGCAGGCAATTGAGGTAGCAGACTCATCATTGATAATTGTTTTTCTTCTCACTTGAGCCTTCTGCTTCCTAATGCTCATAATGTTCACTCACTCACTCGCTCACTTACGCACTTACGCTCGGCTTTGTCCCTTGGGTAGGCTTAGTTGGGTTTACTAAGCCATAGGGACATGTTCTCTCATTACTTTCTCGTTTTCTCTCTGTACTCCCCCTCAACTGGAGCACTCGGTATGCTTTGTCATTGTTAGGCACCGGGGAGGATAATATTGAACACTCCCCCTAGAATGTTGCATCCTTTGAGAGATTCCTTGCTTTGTCGGTGTAAGGCGCCAGGAGGAGAAAACTGAAACTCCCCCTCAGAATGTGCAAGGTTTGATTGCTCACAGCTTGTCATACCCGCCATGTGTGTGGAGCAATCTGAACATGTACCACACATGACGGTTTCCCTGACCTCATCATGTAGAATTTCAGCATATTGATGATCACATAATGTTGACGAGTCAGGGGAGGCTTCAGCAGTTGATTGTTGATTGTTGATTGTTGTAAGATGACCGTTGACGCGAGGTTGATTGAATTATCTACGATTTTCAGACCTTTATATTGAATTTTTAGAAAAGCTTTGACCTCAGGGTTGACATTGAAAGAATTTGAACAGATTTGCCTAAGTTTTGACCTGGACATCGGTGATTTACAATGTTTGTCGGAAAACTAACGTTTTGACCCTCAAAGACTGCGAGTGAGGGCGCGTGAGAATAAGTTCTGGGGCGTATCCCCCAGAATTAATGTAGATCTTCTCGTTAGCTTTCCAACAAAAAAAAGTTTGCTCAAATTGGATCACCGAGTCAAAAGTTATGGCCAAAACAGTGCGGTGTCGCAGAAAATCTCTAATTTTGAGTTTTTGAGGAATTTCTTCGAAGATGAGGTGCTCGATGTTGAATGTCGAGAGCAGGTGGATTTTAAACAAAATTCTAGAGATTGCCTCGAAGAATAATGGCCAAATCCACCTGCAAAACAAACCTCAGAATATCGAAATCTGCAGAATTTCAAAATGTTTGAACATCGAAAACTTTGGAGTTTCGAAAACCTCATAATCTCGAAAACTTGCTGTTTGAAAAACATCAGAACATCGAAAACTCATGAAACATATATAAGCAGGGAATCATTTAGAGATCCTTATAATGTAAAGCTTCGATGAACTGCAAAGGATGTCAAGATTCGAATTATGAGTTCCAAGAAACTGCAAACTTTGAAAGATTCAAAACATCGAGAAATTTTGAAAATCTCGAAATCTTCAGAATGTCGAGATCCAAAACATCGAGATCCCAAATGTCGAAATCTCAAAACTCGAAATTCCTAAACTCGAAATTCCAAATCTCGAGATCACAAATCTCGAGATCTTGATTTCGAGATTCAAATCTCGAGATCTTGATTTCGAGATTCAAATCTCGAGATCTTGATTTCGAGATTCAAATCTCGAGATCTTGATTTCGAGATTCAAATCTCGAGATCAAGATGTCGAGATGCAAATCTCGAGATCAAGATGTCGAGATTCAAATCTCGAGATCAAGATGTCGAGATGCAAATCTCGAGATCAAGATGTCGAGATGCAAATCTCGAGATCAAGATGTCGAGATGCAAATCTCGAGATCAAGATGTCGAGATGCAAATCTCGAGATCTCAAATGTCGAGAAGAAGAAATCGAGTCCCTAAATGTCGAGATCCTGCAAAACGAAAACATTGATTTTTGAAAATCTGAATCCTGTTCTGAAAAACCCTGAAAGTCGAGATTCTCCTGTACCAGTTTCAAGCCAAAAACGTTTCTGCAGCAGTGAAAAAAGAGGATTTCGAGATCTCAATGTAGAGATCTTCGAAAAACAAAAATTGCAGAAAACGAAAAAAGAGGTATGCTGCTGGATCGGTTTTGAAAGGCGAATCCAACAGTATGATTTTTACAAAATTTCGTTCACAAACGAGATTACAGGAGCAAATCTCTACATATAGAAAAACTGAAGAAAAAACAGAGCAGTTCTTCGTTAAATCCAAAAATCGCAGACAGATCCAACCTGTTTCACGCCTCGGCTCTGATACCAATTGTTAATCCCAAAATACTAACAATCATACAACCATAGCATGATAAAGAAGCAGATAGAAAGAAATCGACAAGATTGAACGCGAATCTGATATACCGTATGAATCTGCCGCTACTCTCCCTGGAGAAGGAGAGCAGCGGCAACCTAATTTCTCTCTATCTCTACGCCTCTGCGTCTCTAAGCCTCTCTCGATTAGTTTTGGTTCCCGTAAGTTAGCCTCCTTTTATAGGAGAAGTTGGCTAACTTACGGGTTACAAGGAAGCCCACGGGCTGATACACATTTGTGGCCCGTATTACACGTTTAATTAATAACTACACAAATACAAAGATAACTAACTAGATTGAACACCATAAAATATTCCCAACAGACTCCTTCTTTTGTAAACTCCAATCAATACCATGCTTCTTCTTATTCCTTTACCAGTTAGCACAACTTTGTTTTGGGCATCTGAGCAGATGTCCATGGAGAATGTCATATTGTGAACATTATCTTGGAGCTGGCTTGTGCTTCTTGAATTTGAACTTCAATCCTAGGTTGGATTGAAAGTTCGCATTTGATTTGGATCTTCCAGCTCCTTTGTTTCTCCGGTTTCTTCCCATTCCTAATTTGTGAAGTTGGGTCCTTCTTCCAGATTACATAATTTTGATAGTAGCCCCCTGCTAACTATCATGTGCATGGAGTAGCTTGAAGATAAATTTTTCATTGTTGGCTACTCAAGCACCTTCCCATTTTCATTAGTTTTGAGTAACAGCCCATAAGTTTGTGGATATCTTCCCTTGAATGCGTTTGGGCATCCATACCAATTTGGGACCATTTGGATTTGAGCTGATGGATCTATAGCCGTTTGGATTTTTGTGTCCATGAGGAACGACTATATGTTTGTGATCATTATTCCTTGTGTGAGGGGGAGAAGGAATATGAGCATTAGAAGAGATCAGCTTTTTCTGTGGAATATAGTTGGTCCTCTTGACTGGTTGCCAACCAAGTCTTTGATTTAGTTGGTTGTTTTGGAAGATGGAATTGTAGGGAAGTTTGAGTTTGGATCTGGAAGAGGACTGGTTCCTTTTATTTGACAGAGATTGGGAGTGAGGATTTTGTTGGTTTGGTTTGCTTGTTTCTTGTAGATCTGTGGTGGGTTTTGTGATAGGAGAGTATTTGGGAGAGTCTTTTGATGATTGGGATAGAGGTGTGTATCCTGATCCTGTGTTCTTCCAGTTTTGAACTTCCTCAATAATAGGGGTAGTGAGGTAGCTCAGCCTTTCTTTTAAATTGATGTTTTCAACTTCAAGAAGATTTTTCATTTTTATCACTTCACCCATTTGAGCTTGTGCGATAATCAAATTTTCTTGAAGCCTACAATTCTCGTTCATTAAAAGTAGGTGATCCTTTTGAAAATTTTCAAGTTGATGGAGTAGAGCTTCCATATCAACACTGGAATTGCTAGAATCATATGAGCTGCTTGAGGAACAGGATAATACCTCATCATTTTCATTTTCATTCAATCTGGCCATGGGATGGTTGTGGCAGGAGCTATCAGCTCGGTGCATTCCAAAGAGGCAAATCATGGCCTCTTTCTTACTTTCAGATGAGCTGCCTTCATCACTTGTACTGCTTTGATCATCTTCTGATTGGGTCATGTTGAGCTCATCCCAGATATCCTTGATTATCCAGTCATCAGATTTGTTCTTATTGAACAATAGATTCTTTGTATGCTGCCTGTCCATTCTTTAGAAAGTGTTTGGGAAGTATAGTGGTTTTGGATCTTTAGTTCAAATTAGTCAGAAACTGACTCTAGGAACACTCCGCTCTGATACCACTTGATGGTCCCGGATAGGGTAAAAGTCTAGAGGGGGGGTGAATAGACTTTTAAATCTTTTCGACCTTTACAAAGATTTCCCTCTAGAGGAGTTGATCTATAATCTTTTGAGAGATTAGTAGATGCACAACGGAAATCTTTACCCTTTATATAATGAGTGTTTTAACCACTTTCTGATCTGGGGAAGATTGGACTTAGATAGCTAGCAATTGGTTTAGCAGGTGGCTAAGAGCAGGGAACTGTTGAGGCACCTGCTCGAGTCAAAGGCTTTATTGTGTGAGCAATTGGCTAGGCAGTTGGATAGAAAGCAGGGAACTGCTGAGGCAACTGCAAACGAAATGCTCAGTGTATGATGAAGGTGCACTCAGAATCTTTACTCAGAGTAAGAAGGTCTGTCTGATGATATGACAAAGTGGGTGATAATCAATCTTAATGCGAGCAGTGGTCTTCAGCAGTTAGGTGGTAACCAGGGAACTGCTGAGGCACCTACTGAAGAAAAAGTGAGGGTATGTAAGGATTGATTATATGGTGTGGCTCAGGATAATGTGGCCTTTCTGAAGATGTGTATTAGTCTGAGTAAGTAGGAGTTTTTACTGGAGCAGTGGTCTCAGCAGTTGGGTGAAAGTGAGGGATCTGCTGAGGCAACTGCTGGGTTACCACTTTGAACTACAGTGCTTAGGTTGAACAGACTTCTTGGAGATAGAGTTGTGAAGGTCTGGTGAAGTGGAGATGTTCAAAGGAAACATTTTTGCGTGAGCAGTGGGCTTAGCAGTTGGGTAGTCCCCAGGGAACTGCTGAGGCAACTGCTATGCTTTAAGTAGGATTTCCTGAAATCTAATGGAACAGACCTTATAGTAGTGATATCTTGTATCTCTTGGATCTTCAAAGAAAGTTAGTTATTAAGCAGTAGGATAAGCAGTATGGTCAGTTAAGACTACTGCTTAGGATTTTGCTGGTAAACTACAATCTTTTATGAGAAGTGTTCAGTGTGTGCTTTGTTGACTCAAAATGAATCAACACACAGTATATCCTGGTTCAGAGGTGGTGTAATCCTCTTACATCCAGTCCCATCCTATTTCAAATGGATTTCACTAATGTATTAAGCCCAATACACTTAGTGCCAATCTAGCCTTGACAACTCTGGCCTAGATTGAAGGTGTTTCACGAGGAGTACAACACCACTCCAAGCTACTCAATCCTTTAGGTTTTTCTCAATTGATCAAGTGGGGATCAAAAGGTACTCCTGACCTATGTAACCACACTCAGGCCGGGAACAACTGTCCTCCTGAAGTGTATACAACAATTTCTAATTTTGTTTACAAGAAATTTCTAACCTCCAACTAGGAACTAAACTTCTAGAATTTTGGCAATAAATACTTGATACTGAGAAGTTTAGTGAAGCAAGAGTCTAAGCAGAGAGTCGTGGATAGAATAGCACTTCTTGCTCAGTGAAATATCTCTCTACTTAGAATGCTCAGGCTTGGTTAGAAACTCTCGTTTCAGCCTCTATTTATAGGCTTTTTGGCTGATCAATCTTATCCGTTGGTTAGGATAGTTTTATCTCTTCCGTTGAATTTCTGGCAAGGACAATTTGTACTTCCGTCTTTTTGTGCTGGAGCTTTAATTCGGGCTGATGCATTTGTCTTGAATAATTCACCCGCGGAGAGCATCTTTCCAAATAAACCCATATGTGTGTCTTTAATGCTCAGGGTCCCAGTACAAAGTTGGCATTAAATGCCGGTCAAGCTTGTCTTCAATTAATTTTGATTGCTGAAGTATTTTCTTCTGTGTGTGTCTCAAGGCTCCCATGCTGGAATTGCTTGGCGCTTGATTAAACACGCAATGCAATTTGTTCGAACAATATAATTTCTAGGTCTAATAAAATTATACTGGTAGGATTTAAATATCCTATTAAAGGTAAATAAATTTTCCTTATTGCATTTTATTGTCCAGTAATAATTTTACATCAGTATGCCTTTTGATGAGAATGATTGTATCAAATAAATATATACCGGTAGGATTTGAATATCCATTTTTAAGGTAAAGTTTTACCTTATTGCATTTTAACTTTTCCGGCATAATTAATTTGATACGAACATTTTATCTGACTTTTGGTCACACTTGGTTGTGATTTGGCCCAGCTAGTATTTTGCGCATAAACCAAATATTAAACTGGTAGGATAGTAAATCCTATTAAGGTAAAGAATATTACCTTATTGCATTTTATGTTCCAGTTTAAATAAATGGTTTATTCGCTCGAAGTCTTTTAGTGTCTTTTTATGTAACACAATAAATTTAACTATTTGGAATTATGAGAGATCCGTTTAAGGTAATAGAATATAACCTTATTGCACGTCGGATTTTTCCAGTTAAATTTATTTGTTTTTTATCATATTGAATAGGACACTTTTAGAAAATATTTTACTAGCACACGTTTGGAGACAAATACAGCATCTTGACTTTTTAATGCTACAAAAGAGGGGGGGGACACAGAAGAGCTTTTGGCATCATCAATAACTGTTTATCAAAATCTAGGGGACTCACAAAAATATCAAGAGATGATTGCCTAATTACTAAAATACACTGTACTTACGCTAAAAGTGCTCTATTTTCTCTGAAAACGCTAAATCATAGAGATAAGGCTAAGTATTTGTAACACTCAAATCTTGCTGAGTGTTTATCCGTTTGGAGCGTATTATATCTCGTTGGAAAGATAGATCGGAGCTCTAAAGCTATTGTTCCAACTTCATTTACAATGCATTAATTAAAAGTTACAGATTAACCATATATTCACAAATGTTTATGATTTCACTCCAAACTCATGTAGAATTTGATGTGATCATATCTTGCTATATTTTTTGCCATTGAGAGCGTTTAATATCTCGTTGGAAATATTTTACCGAATTCTAAAACTTGTCTTCAGGCGCGGGTTTCAAAGTATCAAGGGATGATTGCCTAATTACTAAAATACACTGTATTTACGCTAAAAGTACTCTATTTTCGCTGAAAACGCTAAACCATAGAGATAAGCCTAAGTATTTGTGACACTCATATCTTGCTGTGCGTTTATCCGTTTGGAGTGTATTATATCTCGTTGGAAAGATAGATCGGAGCTCTAAAGCTATTTACCAACTTCATTTACAATGGATTAATTAAAAGTTAGAGATTAACCATATATTCACAAAGGTTTCTGATTTCACTCCGAACTCGTGTAGAATTTGATGCGATCATATCTTGCTCTACTTTGTGCCGTTGAAAGCGTTTAATATCTCGTTGGAGAGATCTTACCGAGTTTTAAAACCTGTCTTCAGGCGCTGGTTTCGAAATATCAAGGGATGATTGCCTAATTACTAAAATACACTGTATTTACGCTAAAAGAGCTCTATTTTCGTTGAAATTGCTAAATAATAGAGATAAGGCTAAGTATTTGTGACACTCATATCTTGCTGGGTGTTTATCCGTTTGGAGCGTATTATATTTGTGACACTGTATGGACCGTAATTTGTTGGTCTGGTCTTGTCTGGTTTGTTTTGGTGTGGTTTGTTTTGGTCTAGTATGGTCTGGTCTGAAATTTTATTTTTTGTATTTTTTGCGTAAATATTTTATTATATATATATATATATATATTTATAAAAATAATAATAATAATAATAATAATAATAATAATAATAAAATATGGTCTGGTCTGGTGTGGTCTGTTTTAGTATGGTCTGATCTGGTTTGGTCTGGTTTGGTCTGTTCTGGTCTGGTCTGGTCTGGGACGAATTACAGTCCAAGTAAAAACAACCTAAAGCTATTGTTCCAACTTCATTTACAATGCATTAATTAAACTTTAAAGATTAACGATATATTCACAAATGTTTCTGATTTCACTCCGAACTCGTGTAGAATTTGATGCGATCATATCTTCCTCTATTTTGTGCCGTTAAAAGCGTTTAATATCTCGTTTGAAAGATCTTACCGAGTTCTAAAACATGTCTTGAGGCGTTGGTTTCAAAATATCAATTGATGATTGCGTAATTACTAAAATACACTGTATTTACGCTAAATGTGCTCTATTTTCGCTGAAAACGCTAAATCTTAGAGATAAGGCTATGTATTTGTGACACTCATATCTTGCTGTGTGTTTATCCGTTTGGAGCGTATTATATCTCGTTGGAAATATAGATTGGATCTCTAAAGTTATTGTTCCAACATCATTTACATAGCATTAGTTAAAAGTTACAGATTAACCATACATTCACAAATGTTTCTGATTTCACTCCGAACTCGTGTAGAATTTGATGCGATCATATCTTGCTCTATTTTGTGCTGTTGAAAGCGTTTAATATCTCTTTGGAAAGATCTTACCGAGTTCTATAACTCTTCTTCAGGCGCCGATTTCAAAATATCAAGGGATGATTGCCTAATTACTAAAATACACTGTATTTACGCTAAAAGTGCTGTATTTTCGTTGAAAACGCTAAATCATAGAGATAAGGCTAAGTATTTGTGACACTCATATCTTGCTGTGTGTTTATCCGTTTGGAGCTTCTAATATCTCGTTGGAAACATAGATCGGAGCTCTAAAGCTATTGTTCCAACTTCATTTAAAATGCATTAATTAAAAGTTACAGATTAACCATATATTCACAAATGTTTCTGATTTGACTCCGAACTCGTGTAGAATTTGATGCGATCATATCTTGTTCTAATTTGTGCCGTTGAAAGCGTTTAATATCTCTTTGGAAAGCTCTTACTGAGTTCTAAAACTTGTCTTCAGGTGCTGGTTTCAAAATATCAAGGGATGATTGACTAATTACTAAAATACACTGTATTTACGCGAAAAGTGCTCTATTTTCGCTGAAAACGCTAATTTTTTTTTTTATCCCGGAAGGCAAACCACCAAAATGAGTGGGGTAAATGCCGGGAGTCAGATACCGGAATTTATTAAAGACATAGAGTATTACAAAAAACGAGGGGGGTTATACCAAAACCTCGTAAATAAAACAAGCTGTAAAAAAAACCGCATTAATGAAATCTAAAAGACGCAATGCCAAATAAATCCATAAAATAAGCCCGTCTAGCCGAAAAAGGTAAACTATTTGGGCTAAAAAATTCCTGCTTTGGGCCCAAGTGTGATTGGGCCAAGAAATGCGCTGCACCATTGATCTCGCGATAACCATGTCGAAAGGATAACCCTTTCCTATTCCCTGCGTGTAAGGTTTCCTGAATCATATCCCTCCACCTTCGGACCTCAGGATCCAGAAGAAGCTTCAGCGCCATAGATGAGTCCGATTCCACCTCAAAGTCGCTATAGCCAGCGCGTATCGCCCACTGAATAGCTTGGGAAATCGTCTTCAGTTCCGCTTCGAGCGCTGAAGAAGCATCCACCTCAAAGCTGACCGCACGAAGAACATGGCCGGTGCAGTTTCTCAGAATTGCTCCTCCCGCTGCTGATCCAGATAAGTATCGAGCATCTGTATTTAATTTCAGCTTCCCTTTTGGTTTGCTCCATTTTAAGATCTGTATTGAGAAGGGTTTGCTGCGAAATTCCTTGGGAATGAGATGTTCCTCATACAGAATCTTATCAACCGAGTGAATTTTAACTCCTTTCAATGAATGAGACCAGGCCTGAGTGTAGTGTTTAATGTTGTGAATGATTCCTGTAGTAGATGAAATCGCATCCCCTTTTCCCCACTGGTAATTTGTATATACCTTCCATATATGCCAAGAAATGATACCTGAAATATGTCTCCTGAAAATATCCAAAAGATCTAAAGAACCTGCCTTTAGCCAGCAACATCTGAAAATTTGACTGATAGACGAAATATTCCTCGGTATATTTATACCCAGAATACCCATAAAATAAACCCATATAGGTTTCACTGTCTTGCAATTATAAAAAACATGGTCTAAGGATGAACTGCTATTTCTGCAAAGATAGCAAATAGATGGATTTGAAGTAATTTGAAACTGATTTAGCTTTTCAGGGAAAGGCAGAATGTTTTTAATAATCTTCCATTGCAAGAGTGTGATCTTTAGTTCCTGCTTTGAGCTCCAGAGGTGACTAAAAGAAAAGGTAGGTAAATTGGTATTCCTCACTTCATTGTATGCAGACTTAAAAGAAAATTGACCATTTGTTTCCTCATTCCAGGTAATTGTTCCAGTTGGGGATTGAGAGCACATAGAGGAAGCAAGATCATGAGTGTGGCATATCCTTCTCCAAATTGAGGAGTCAGTAAGTTTAAGTATCATTTCAACTCTGTGATACTTGTTTCTTATAAAGTCAGTCCAAATAGAGTTTCCTGTTTTCCATTTCCACCACAACCTAAGTGAGAAAGCCTTTTCAATGTCAGTTAAGGATCTGATCCCTAGACCTCCCTCTTCAGTAGGGTAGCATAAATAATCCCATTTGGTCCAATGAAACTTCTTCTTGTCACCTGAAGAGCCCCAAAAGAAAGAGGCCATTTTTCTGTTAAGAATTTGAATGACTCTTTTAGGTAACCTGTCCACTGCTAAAACATGCATAGGGATGGAGTTTAAAACATGTTTGATTAAAATCAATCTCCCATTTTGAGATAAATTTTTCTGATTCCAGGTATTCAGCTTCTTTTCAAACTGTTCAATAATCTCACCACAGTACTCAAACCTGTTAACACCTTTATGAAGGTTTACTCCCAAATATCTGATAGGGAGCCTTGCAACTTTCATCCCCAAGAGCTCCTTGATCTGGTTTAATCTTCTGAGAGAAGTTTTCCCACAAAGAAAAAGGCTTTTATCCAAATTTACAGTCTGGCCAGAACTCTGTTGATAGTCCTGCAGAAACTTGTTGAAATTCAATATAGATCTGGAGTCTCCATTAAGAAAGACCAATAGGTCATCAGCATAACCTAGGTGTGAGATATTAGAGGCTGCTGATCCTGTCCAGTAAGATTTAATTCTCCTTTGTTCCATTAGCTGGATAATACCCCTAGAGAAAGCCTCAGAGGCAATGATAAAAAGATAAGGTGATAAGGGATCCCCCTGTTTAACCCCCCTACTAGGCCTAAAGAAGCCATAAGGAGAGCCATTAATCAGTACTGAAAGCCTTGTAGCTTGTAGGTTGTTCATAATCAGCTTTATAAAAATAGGAGAGAAACCAAATTTAAGCAGAATATCAGAAAGGAACTGCCAGGATAATCTATCAAAAGCCTTAGCCATGTCAAGCTTCACCACCAAATTAGAACCCCTTATCTTTTTGTCAATATTATGGATCATCTCTTGAGCAATAAGTACCTGATCAGCAATGTCCCTATGCTTCATAAACCCAGCCTGTTCTTTGGAAATAATCTTAGGTAGAATACTGTCAAGTCTAGTAACCAAAATTTTGGTGCATATTTTACTCAAGAAAGTAGATAAACAGATAGGCCTGAAATCTGCAAAAGTGTTAGGGTTATCCTTCTTAGGAATAAGCACCAGCATAGCACTTGACATTCCTTTAGGAATAGGTAGCCCCATGAAAAACTCCTGGACTGCTTTCAAAACATCTGAGCACAAGATAGACCAACATTTTCTAAAAAAAATTCCATTGTACCCATCAGGTCCAGCAGCACTGTTAGGGTTAAGGCTCCATACAGCTTGTTTAACTTCTTCAATTGTAGGGGGGTTAATAAGAAAGTTATTATCATCCTGAGAGATCAGATTAGGAATAGTATTCAAGATTTGATGGTTACCATTGAATTGTTCTGCAGAGTAAAGTGTGGAGAAAAAAGTCACTGCAGCATCTCCAATGTCAGGAGGGGAGGTATAACTGTTGCCAGCAGTGTCTTTTATAGATGTGATAATCTTCTTTTTATTCCTAATCTTTACAAAATTATGATAAAACTTTGTATTAGAGTCACCTTCTTGGATCCACCTGATATTTGCCTTCTGTTTCCAGTACTTCTTCTCAATTTTGTATTTCTGTAGCAACAGACTTCTTTTAAAAGACTAATCAGCCCTATTTGCCTCACTTGGGTCTGCCTCAAAGGATTTTTCAGCTTCCAGTACCTCCTGTTCACATCCTTTTATATCTTCAAATATATCACCAAACACATTCTTGTTCCAGACTTTAAGGTCCTTTTTAAGCATTTGAAGTTTAAAACACATCCCTCTCATTCCACCAATAGTAGTATAAGAATTCCATTTGTTCTCCACAAAATTCATAAAGGAATAGTGAGATAACCACATATTTTGGAATCTAAAGAGTTTAGGACCAGAAGGGAAAGAGCTTTTAATTTGTATCAACATAGGGCAATGATCAGAGGGAGATCTGTTAAGCATATCAACCTGGATAACACCATAACTGTCAATAAAAAGCTTATTAAAGAGACACCTATCAATTTTCCTCCACACTCTTCCATTTGATCTAATGCCAGTCCAGGTATATTGATGTCCAGAATAGGCAAGCTCACTGAGATTGGATGCAGCTATGCAGTCACAGAATTCATTCATGCCATAAGAGACAGGTAACCTTTGACCTTTGTGATCACTAAAAGTTGTTATTTCATTGAAATCCCCCCCCCCCCCACCATCCATGGTTCAGTCATAGTCCTTGAGATATTTACTATACCTTCCCATAAACCTCTTCTTACAATGTATGAGTGCCCCCCATAGATTGCAGTACACCAACCATTAAATACATTGCTCTGAATTTTAAAGTGTGCAAACTGAGAGTGCCATGTAATATCTGAAATGTTAACATTGGCATTGTCCCAGAAAATCCAAATCTTGGTAAGAGGAGAAAAGTTAACCTCATTCATGCCCAAATTTTTTTTGAAGTGGTCTGCCCTTAAGTTGCTAACAATAGGCTCAATCACAACTATAAAATATAACCTCCATTGCTTAACTAGGGAACTAAGTCTAGAACTGGAGGATTCTAGACCCCTAGTGTTCCAAATTAGCCAATTCATTGAGAACCAGGTAGGGGAGGTAAATCTTTTGCTGCACTTCTAGTGAACCTTTTCTGATTATTATCCTGTGCAAAATTTACCCTCTTTGAACCTTTTCTAGCCACCTTGGTGAAACCATCATTGTCTTCCCCCTGACAGCTTTCTGAAGATTCTGAAACCTGTGGCTTCACTTCTAGATTATTATCTTGCTCCTTCTGCAGGTTGTCAATAGCGCAGGTTGAGGGTTCTTGGAAATGCAGATTCACTTCTGCAGATAGGGATTGGTGGTTCTCTTCTGTAGGTAGTGATTGCTGACTTTCTGCTGTAGGTTGAACTATCTGAATCTCATCTGTGTGTTGAACTTGTTGATTCTCTTCTGCAGGTTGAGAATTATCTGTAAGTAGATCTTTCTCAGCTACCAACCTTTTGGACATAATCTCCACCCTAGCTTTGATCTCTTCCCAATTGTCCAATATGTTGCTACATTTCTGTGGAAGGAGCTTATCACCATCAGAATATTGAGTTTTATGTAACAGCTCCTTGTCTTTATTCAGGGAAATCCTCAGTGCTGAGGTATACACATCATCTTTACTAGTGTAGAATTTTGGATCCCTACTTGCCTTCTCAGAAATATTAAAGTTTGAAAGTTCCAGGTTTTTAGGTGTGCTGACTTGTCCAGAGTTTCCTTTTGCAGGAGAAGAGAGTCCTGGTTCCAGAATCTCATAAGATGTGGAAGCCTTATCAAGAGCAATAGTGGTAGAAACAATATGTTGTGTAATTTTAGCCTTTCCCAATTCAATTGCTTTCCCATTCCCCTTCTTCCCGTCTGTAATAAGCTTGTTATTATTGGGGTAGCTGGATTTAACTACCCAATTATCCTTAGTAATCTGGCTTTGTATTGTTACCCCCCCAGCTCTCATGGGGCACGTAACACCTGAGTGACCCAAGTGAAAACATTTGGTACAATACAACGGTCTGTTTTCATACATCACAGGCTGAACAAAACCATGAGACCCACACTGTATCCAGACCTTATTAGGCATTTCACCTGTAAGATCTAACTCCACATAGACTCTAGCCATTGATGGCCTCGCCAATGATGCAGTAGCTGCATCAATTTTAAGAGGCCTGCCAATCATCCCGGCTATATCAAATAAAGCTCTTTTATCATGTAAATGTATCGGAAGATTCTCAAAAGTTATCCAAACCGGAACCACAGGGGATTCAATATTAGGTTTAAAATCAGGCGTCCATTTAGTGACTCGCATAGCACTTCCAAAAATGTCCCATACCTGACGGTTCCAGCATCTAACATAATCCTCTTCTAACTCAAATCTGATTAGGACGTGTTTTTTTCCAATATTCCCAGTTGAAATTTCCCTTTGAAGCCGATCAATTCAAAAGATTTACGTAAGGAGCCCATGGAAGGTCGCCCAGAAAAGAAATACCCTACCAGATCTTTTGTGTGTTGCGAAGCCAACATTTGAACTTCCTCCTCCGGAAAGGTGATGGATGGCATCCCTTTGAATCTTTCTGGACACTTTTTAGATAAGACCTGGTTCTTTATATCTCCAGAAACAACATCTGCAAAGGACCGACCTCCCCATGCCTTGGCAGGCGGAGGAGGATCAGCCTCCCCTCCCGTCGTCGCGCCTACCATATGCAAATCGCCAGAGCTTCTCTCCCTAGGGTTCGTTCTTCACCGGTCTCGCTGAAAACGCTAAATCATATAGATAAGGCTAGGTATTTGTGACCCTCATATCTTGCTGTGTGTTTATCCGTTTGGAGCGTATTATATCTCGTTGGAAAGATAGATCGGAGCTCGAAAGCTATTTTTGCAAATTCATTTACAATGCATTAATTAAAAGTTACAGATTAACCATATATTTACAAATGTTTCTGATTTCACTCCGAACTCGTGTAGAATTTGATGCAATCATATCTTGCTCTATTTTGTGCCGTTGAAAGCGTTTAATATCTCGTTCGAAAGATCTTACCGAGTTCTAAAACTTTTCTTCAGGCGCTGGTTTCAAAAAATCAAGGGATGATTTCCTTATTACTAAAATACACTGTATTTACGCTAAAAGTGCTCTATTTTCTCTGAAAACGCTAAATCATAGAGATAAGGCTAAGTATTTGCGACACTCATATCTTGCTGTGTGTTTATCCGATTGGAGCGTATTATATCTCGTTAGAAAGATAGATCGGAGCTCGAAAGCTATTGTTGCAAATTCATTTACAATGCATTAATTAAAAGTTACATATTAACCATATATTCACAAATGTTTCTGATATCACTCCGAACTCGTGTAGAATTTCATGCGATCATATCTTGCTCTAATTTTTGCCGTTGAAAGCGTTTAAAATCTCGTTGTAAAGATCTTACCGATTTCTAAAACTTGTCTTCAGGAGCTGGTTTCAGAATATCAAGGGATGATTGCCTAATTACTAAAATACACTGTATTTACGCTAAAAGTGCTCTATTTTCACTGAAAACGCTAAATCATAGAGATAAGGATAAGTATTTGTGACACTCATATCTTGCTGTGTGTTTATCCGTTTGGAGCGTATTATATCTTGCTGCAAGGATAGATCGGATATCTAAATTTATTGTTCCAACTTCATTTACAATGCATTAATTAAAAGTTACATATTAACCATATATTCACAAATGTTTCTGATTTCACTCCGAACTCGTGTAGAATTTGATGCGATCATATCTTGCTCTATTTTGTGCCGTTGAAAGCGTTTAATATCTCGTCTGAAAGATCTTACCGATTTCTAAAACTTATCTTCAGGCGCTGGTTTCAAAATATCAAGGGATGATTTCCTAATTACTAAAATCCACTGTATTTACGCTAAAAGTGCTCTATTTTCGCTGAAAACGCTAAATCATAGAGATAAGGCTAAGTATTTGCGACACTCATATCTTGCTGTGTGTTTATCCGATTGGAGCGTATTATATCTCGTTAGAAAGATAGATCGGATCTCGAAAGCTATTGTTGCAAATTCATTTACAATGCATTAAGTAAAAGTTACATATTAACCATATATTCACAAATGTTTCTGATATCACTCCGAACTCGTGTAGAATTTGATGCGATCATATCTTGCTCTAATTTTTGCCGTTGAAAGCGTTTAAAATCTCGTTGTAAAGATCTTACCGATTTCTAAAACTTGTCTTCAGGCGCTGGTTTCAGAATATCAAGGGATGATTGCCTAATTACTAAAATACACTGTATTTACGCTAAAAGTGCTCTATTTTCACTGAAAACGCTAAATCATAGAGATAAGGCTAAGTATTTGTGACACTCATATCTTGCTGTGTGTTTATCCGTTTGGAGCGTATTATATCTTGTTGCAAGGATAGATCGGATATCTAAATTTATTGTTCCAACTTCATTTACAATGCATTAATTAAAAGTTACATACTAACCATATATTCACAAATGTTTCTGATTTCACTCCGAACTCGTGTAGAATTTGATGCGATCATATCTTGCTCTATTTTGTGCCGTTGAAAGCGTTTAATATCTCGTCTGAAAGATCTTACAGATTTCTAAAACTTGTCTTCAGGCGCTGGTTTCAAAATATCAAGGGATGATTGCCTAATTACTAAAATACACTGTATTTACTCTAAAAGTGCTCTATTTTTGCTGAAAACGCTAAATCATAGAGATAAGGCTAAGTATTTGTGACACTCATATCGTGCTGTGTGTTTATCCGTTTGGAGCGTATTATATCTTGTTGGAAGGATAGATCGGAGCTATAAATTTATTGTTCCTACTTCATTTACAATGCATTAATTAAAAGTTACAGATTAACCATATATTCTCAAATGTTTCTGATTTCACTCCGAACTCGTGTAGAATGTGATGCGATCATATCATGCTCTATTTTGTGCCGTTGAAAGCGTTTAATATCTCGTTTGAAAGATCTTACCGATTTCTAAAACTTGTCTTCAGGCGCTGGTTTCAAAATATCAAGGGATTATTTCCTAATTATTAAAATACACTGTATTTACGCTAAAAGTTCTCTATTTTAGCTGAAAACACTAAATCATAGAGATAAGGCTAAGTAATTGTGACATTCATATCCTGCTGTGTGTTTATCCGTTTGGAGCGTATTATATCTTGTTGGAAGGATAGATCGGATCTCTAAAGCTATTGTTCCAAATTAATTTACAATGCATTAGTTAAAAGTTACAGATTAACCTTATATTCACAAATGTTTCTGATTTCACTCCGAGCTCGTGTAGAATTTGATGCGATCATATCTTGCTCTATTTTGTGCCGTTGAAAGCGTTTAATATCTCGTTTGATAGACCTTACCCACTTCTCAAACTTGTCTTCAGGCGCTTGTTTCAAAATATCAAGGGAGTATTGCCTAATTACTAAAATACACTGTATTTACGCTAAAAGTGATCTATTTTCGCTGAAACCGCTAAATCATAGAGATAAGGCTAAGTATCTGTGACACTCATATCCTGCTGTGTGTTTATCCGTTTTGGGCGTATTATATCTCGTTGGAAAGATAGATCGGAGCTCTAAAGCTATTGTTCCAACTTCATTTACAATGAATTAATTACAAGTTACAGATTAACCATATATTCACAAATGTTTTTGATTTCCCTCCGAACTCGTGTAGAATTTGATGCGATCATATCTTGCTCTATTTTGTGCCGCTGAAAGCGTTTAATATCTCGTTGGGAAGATCTTAGCGAGTTCTAGAACTTGTCTTCAGGCGCTGGTTTCAAAATATCAAGGTATGATTGCCTAATTACTAAAATAAACTGTATTTACGCTAAAAGTGCTCTATTTTCGCTGAAAACGCTAAATCATAGAGATAAGGCTAAGTATTTGTGACACTCATATCTTGCTGTGTGTTTATCCGTTTGGAGCGTATTATATCTCGTTGCAAGGATATATAGGAGATCTAAATTTATTGTTCCAACTTCATTTACAATGCATTAAATAAAAGTTATATATTAACCATATATTCACAAATGTTTCTGATTTCACTCCGAACTCGTGTAAAATTTGATGCGAACATATCTTAATCTATTTTTTACCGTTGAAAACGTTTAACATCACGTTCGAACGATCTTACCGAGTTCTAAAACTTGTCTTCTGGCGATGGTTTCAAAATATCAAGGGATGATTCCCTAATTACTAAAATACACTGTATTTACGCTAAAAGTGCTCTATTTTCGCTTAAAACGCTAAATCATAGAGATAAGGCTAAGTATTTGTGACACTCATATCTTGCTGTGTGTTTATCCGTTTGGAGCGTATTATATCTCGTTGGAAAGATAGATCGGAGCTCTAAAGCTATTGTTCCAACTTCATTTACAATGCATTAACTAAAAGTTACAGATTAACCATATATTCACAAATGTTTCTGATTTCACTCCGAACTCGTGTAGATTTGATGCGATCATATCTTGCTCTATTTTGTGCCGTTGAAAGCGTTTAATATCTCGTTAGAAAGATCTTACCATTTTCTAAAACTTGTCTTCAGGCGCTGGTTTCAAAATATCAATGGATGATTGCCAAATTACTAAAATACACTGTATTTACGCTAAAAGTGCTCTATTTTCTCTGAAAACGCTAAATCATAGAGATAAGGATAAGTATTTGTGACACTCATATCTTGCTGTGTGTTTATCCGTTTGGAGCGTATTATATCTCGTTGGAAAGATAGATCTGATCTCTAAAGCTATTGTTCAAACTTCATTTACAATGCATTAATTAAAAGTTACAGATTAACCATATATTCACAAATGTTTCTGATTTCACTCCGAACTCGTGTAGAATTTGATGTGATCATATCTTGCTCTATTTTGAGCCGTTGAAAACGTCTAATATGTCGTTGGAAAGATCTTACCTAGTTATAAAACTTGTCTTCAGGCGCTGGTTTTAAAATATCAAGGGATGATTGCCTGATTACTAAAATACACTGTATTTACGCTAAAGTGATTTATTTTCGCTAAAAACGCTAAATCATAGAGATAAGGCTAAGTATTTGTGACACTCATATCTTGCTGTGTGTTTATCCGTTTGTAGCGTATTATATCTCGTTGGAAAGATAGATCGGAGCTCTAAAGCTATTTTTCCAACTTAATTTACAATGCATTAATTAAAAGTTACAGATTAACCATATATTCACAAATGTTTCTGATTTCACTCCGAACTCATGTAGAATTTGATGCGATCATATCTTTCTCTATTTTGTTCCGTTGAAAGCGTTTAATATCTCGTTGGAAAGCACTTACCGAGTTCTAAAACTTGTCTTCAGGATCGGGTTTCAAAATATCAAGGTAGAATTGCCTAATTACTAAAATACACTGTACTTACGCTAAAAGTGCTCTATTTTCGCTGAAAACGCTAAATCATAGAGATAAGGCTAAGTATTTGTAACAATCATATCTTGCTGAGTGTTTATCCGTTTGGATCGTATTATATCTCATTGGAAAGATAGATCGGATCTCTAAAGCTATTGTTCCAACTTCATTTACAATGCATTAATTAAAAGTTACAGATTAACAATATATTCACAAATGTTTCTGATTTCACTCCAAACTCGTGTAGAATTTGATGCGATCATATCTTGCTCTTTGTTGTGCCGTTGAAAGCGTTTAATATCTCGTTTGAAATATCTTACCTAGTTCTAAAACTTGTCTTCAGGCGCTGGTTTCAAAAAATCAAGTGATTATTGCCTAATTACTAAAATACACTGTATTTACGCTAAAAGTGCTCTATTTTCGCTGAAAACGCTAAATCATAGAGATAAGGATAAGTATTTGTGACACTCATATCTTTCTGTGTGTTTATCCGTTTGGAGCGTATTATATCTAGTTGGAAAGATAGATCGGAGCTCTAAAACTATTGTTCCAAATTCATTTACAATTCATTAGTTAAAAGTTACATATTAACCATATATTCACAAATGTTTCTGATTTCACTCCGAACTCGTGTAAAATTTGATGCGATCATATCTTGCTCTTTGTTGTGCCGTTGAAAGCGTTTAATATCTCGTTTGAAAGATCTTACCTATTTCTAAAACTTGTCTTCAGGCGCTGGTTTCAAAAAATCAAGTGATTATTGCATAATTACTGAAATACACTGTATTTACGCTAAAAGTGCTCTATTTTAGGTGAAACGCTAAATCATAGAGATAAGGCTAAGTATTTGTGACACTCATATGCTGCTGTGTGTTTATCCGTTTGGGGCGTATTATATCTCGTTGGAAAGATAGATCTGAGCTCTAAATCTATTGTTCCAACTTCATTTGCAATGCATTAATTAAAAGTTACAGATTAACCATATATAAAATTTTTTTTCTGATTTCACTTTGAACTCGTGTAGAATTTGATGCGATCATATATTGCTCTATTTTGTGCCATTGAAAGCGTTTAATATCTCGTTGGAAAGATCTTACCAAGTTCTAAAACTTGTCTTCAGGCGCTGGTTTCAAAATAGCAAGGGATGATTTCCTAATTACTAAAATACACTGTATTTACGCTAAAAGTGCTCTATTTTCACTGAAAACGCTAAATCATAGAGATAAGGCTAAGTATTTGTGACACTCATATCTTGCTGTGTGTTTATCCGTTTGGAGCGTATTTTATATCGTTGAATAGATAGATCGGAGATCTAAAGCTATTGTTCCAACTTCATTTACAATGCATTAATTAAAATTTACAGATTAACCATATATTCTCAAATGTTTCTGATTTCACTCCGAACTCGTGTAGAATGTGATGCGATCATATCATGCTCTATTTTGTGCCGTTGAAGGCGTTTAATATCTCGTTGGAAAGATCTTACCGAGTTCTAATACTTGTCTTCAGGCTCTGGTTTCAGAATATCAAGGGATGATTTCCTAATTACTAAAATACACTGTATTTACGCTAAAAGTGCTCTATTTTCGCTGAAAACGCTAAATCATAGAGATAAGGCTAAGTATTTGTGACACTCATATCTTGCTGTGTATTTATCCATTTGGAGCGTATTATATCTCGTTGGAAAGATAGATCGGTGCTCTGAAGCTATTGTTCCAACTTCATTCACAATTCATTAATTAAAAGTTACAGATTAACCATATATTCACAAATGTTTCTGATTTCACTCCGAACTCGTGTAGAATTTGATGCGATCATATCTTGCTTTATTTTGTGCCGTTGAAAGCGTTTAATATCTCGTTGGAAAGATCTTACCGAGTTCTAAAACTTGTCTTCAGGCGCTTGTTTCAAAATATCAAAGAATGATTGCCTAATTACTAAAATACACTGTATTTACGCTATAAGTGATCTATTTTCGCTGAAAACGAATAATCGTAGAGATAAGGCTAAGTATTTGTGACACTCATATCTTGCTGTGTGTTTATCCGTTTGGAACGTATTATATCTCATTGGAAAGATCGATCGGAGATCTAAAGCTATTGTTCAACCTTCATTTACAATGCATTAATTAAAAGTTACAGATTAACCATATATTCACAAATGTTTCTGATTTCACTCCGAACTCGTGTAGAATTTGATGCGATCATATCTTGCTCTATTTTGTGCCGTTGAAAGCATTTAATATCTCATTGGAAAGATCTTACCGAGTTATAAAACTTTTCTTCAGGCGCTGGTTTCAAAATATCAAGGGATGATTGCCTAAGTACTAAAGTACACTGTATTTTCGCTAAAAGTGCTCTATTTTCGCTGAAAACGCTAAATCATAGAGATAAGGCTAAGTATTTGTGACACTCATATCTTGCTGTGTGTTTATCCGTTTGGAGCGTATTATATCTCGTAGGAAAGATAGATCAAAGATCTAAAGATATTGTTCCAACTTCATTTACAATGCATTATTTAAAAGTTACATATTAACCATATATTCACAAATGTTTCTGATTTGACTCCGAACTCGTGTCGAATGTGATGTGATCATATCATGCTCTATTTTGTACCGTTGAAAGCGTTTAATATCTCGTTCGAAAGATCTTACCGAGTTCTAAAACTTGTCTTCAGGCTCTGGTTTCAGAATATCAAGGGATGATTGCCTAATTACTAAAATACATTGTATTTACGCTAAAAGTGCGCTATTTTCGCTGAAAACGCTAAATCATAGAGATAAGGCTATGTATTTGTGACACTCATATCTTGCTGTGTGTTTATCCGTTTGGAGCGTATTATATCTCGTTGGAAAGATAGATCGGAGTTCTAAAGCTATTGTTCTAACTTCACTTATAATGCATTAATTAAAAGTTACAGATTAACCAGATATTCACAAATGTTTCTGATTTCACTCCGAACTCGTGTAGAATTTGATGTGATCATATCTTGCTCTATTTTGTGCCGTTGAAAGCATTTAATATCTCGTTGGAAAGATCTTACCGAGTTCTAAAACATGTCTTTGGGCGGTGGTTTCAAAATATCAAGGGATGATTGCCTAATTACTAAAATAAACTTTACTTACGCTAACATTGCTCTATTTTCGCTGAAAACGCTAAATCATAGAGATAAGGCTAAGTATTTGTGACACTCATATCTTCTTGTGTGTTTAACCGTTTGGAGCGTATTATATCTCGTTGGAAAGATAGATCGGAGCTAATAATAATAATAATAATAATAATAATAATAATAATAATAATAATAATAATAATAATCATAATAATAATAATAATTATAATAATAAAAATAATAATCATAATCATAATCATAATAATAATAATAGTAATAATAATAGTAATAATAATAGTAATAAAAATAGTAATACACTGTATTTACGCTAAAAGTGCTCTCTTTTCGCTGAAAACGCTAAATCATAGAGATAAGGCTAAGTATTCGTGACACTCATATATTGGTGTTTGTTTATCCGTTTGGAGCGTATTATATCTCGTTGGAAAGATAGATCGGAGCTCTAAAGCTATTGTTCCAACTTCATTTACAATGCATTAATTAAGAGTTACAGATTAACCATATATTCACAAATGTTTCTGATTTCACTCCGAACTCGTGTAGAATTTGATGCGATCACATCTTGCTCTTTGTAACTTGATATTTTGAAACCAGCGCCTGAAGACAAGTTTTAGAACTCGGTAAGATATTTCCAACGAGATATTAAACGCTTTCAACAGCACAAAATGGAGCAAGATATGATCGCATCAAATTCTACACGAGTTCGGAGTGAAATCAGAAACATTTGTGAATATATGGTTAATCTGTAACTTTTAATTAATGCATTGTAAATGAAGTTTGAACAATATCCTTAGAGCTACGATCTATCTTTCCAACAAGATATAATTCGCTCCAAATAGATAAACACACATCAAAATATAAATGTCACAAATACTTGTCCTTATCTCTGTGATTTAGCGTTTTCAGCGAAAATAGAGCACTTTAAGCGTAAATACAGTGTAGTTTAGTAATTACGCAATCATCCATTGATATTTTTAAACCAACGCCTGAAGACAAGTTTTAGAACTCGGTAAGATCTTTCCAACGAGATATTAAACGCTTTCAACGGCACAAAATAGAGGAAGATATGATCGCATCAAATTCTACACGAGTTCGGAGTGAAATCCGAAACATTTGTGAATATATCGTTAATCTGTAAATTTTAATTAATGCATTGTAAATGAAGTTGGAACAATAGCTTTAGGTTGTTTTTACTTGGACTGTAATTCGTCCCAGACCAGACCAGACCAGAACAGACCAAACCAGATCAGACCAGACTTAAACAGACCAGACCAGACCAGACTAGACCACATTTTATTATTATTATTATTATTATTATTATTATTATTATTATTATTATTATTATTATTAATATTATTATTATTATTATTATTATTCTTATTATTATTCTTATTATTATTATTATTATTATTATTATTATTATTATTATTATTATTGAAAGGCATTTTATTAGGATAAGAAATGATGAAGATTACATATGACAAGTGGGGAGCCTAGCAACAATTTGAGCTCCAACACCTTTTTGAATAGCCAAACCAATCCTAATAAAAAGAATATTGCCAACATTTAGGGTAGAATCATGCCTAGAAATGTGACTCTTAACCCTTTTAAGAAATAAGACTGCCTCTGCACCAATATCTCCCAAGGTTGTGAAACCTAAGGTACTAAAACTGTGCCTATTAGCCCTGCAAATCTCAGCATATTTATGTTGCTTCTTCTCTACAGCTTTGTTAAGTGCAGCCCCGGTTTTGAAGTGTACAAGGTCTACAGCTCCTGCAAAGGGGGAAACAATAGTGACATCTAAACAAGTATCAACTCCCTTATCCCAACCATATAGGAGAATGTCAGCAGGTTTTGCTCCTCCACCCTGCAGCGTACAAAAACCAAGAGGAGCTTCAATTTTGTGTGCAATACCAGCTCTAAAACAAATGTCAGCAATAGTATCACACACAAGATTATGTCTATACTTTAGGCCAATCAAACTAGAACAATGAAGCGCGTGATCTCCCCAAACATCCATACAGCCTAGGCAACAAGAACAGGTGGCACCCTCTTGGAAAAGAGGAATACCTAACCTGTATGCTAGGACAACAGTAAACTGTCTAGGACAAATGGTTTGTCCTAAACCTTCAGCAGGAATAGCTAGGAGGAAATCCAAAGAGTGTTCCAGTTTATTGCTTCTCCAAAGGGCAAGATCTCTAGGACTCATATCAAACTTAGAAGCCATGTTCTTAACAACACAAGAGAAATATTGTAGAGCCAAGGTTTTCATAGGATGTGGGGCAATACCAACATTCTCTTGGGTAGCAGAAAGACCACAAGTAAGGTTAAAAGTGATTTGAGCTTGCTGCAGTGGTGGGAAAATGGGTGAAGAAAACCTGAGAATCTGATTTTGTAACTCCTTGGTCTGAATGTGAGAAGCAAGAAAACAGTATACAAGAGTATCCTGCAAACAGTATATACCAAGTCCCCCCTCATGAATGGGCAAAGTAGACAGTCTAAACTGTAAAGGACATAAACCTGCACCCTCCCCCATAATCAGATTATGCAGATATTGATAAAGTTGATCATCAAAAAGAGGTTGAGCATACTGAAAATGATCAGGACAAGTGGTTCTCATGGTAAAGTAAAGTTTAGAGACCCCAACACAATTCCTTAAAAGGAGCAGTTCACATTGTGGGTCTTTAATAGAACTCACAGCTTTCATAAGATCTAGGGTTTTCTGGGTTCTATTAAGGACCATCTTCTCACAAAAGGCAAGGTTCTTACTGATAGGAGCACCAAGAAGTTTAACTCCAATGTTCTGGACACCAATATTAACAGGGAAAACACCCTTGTGCAGTCTTCTGGGGTCAGGGGAAGGCCAGTATACCTCAGTCTTCTCAATATTCAAGATAAGGCCCCTATCAAAACCTTCTTTTTGGATGATGTATAAAGCCTTAGATATTTGAAAGGAAAAACAACTTCACAAAAATGTTTTCATCAAAAAGCTTGTGCTGGATTATTATGATGTTGATTTCCCTCGTAGTTCTGGTTCCGACTCATGGTCGAAGGGCTCGTTATATCCTGGGGGAAGATTTCCGTTCACCAGAAATACTTTCTGAGGACAGCGTTTACGCGACTCGAGCTATATTATTTTCTAACGTTTTTTTGCAGGTTTATCCGACTAATTCCTCCAACACTTCATTAACAATGCATTAATTAAAGGTTACAGATTAACGATATATTCACAAATGTTTCTGATTTCACTCCGAACTCGTGTAGAATTTGATGCGATCATATCTTGCTCTATTTTGTGCCGTTGAAAACGTTAAATATCTCGTTAGAAAGATCTTACCGAGTTCTAAAACTTGTCTTCAGGCGCTGGTTTCGAAATATCAATGGATGATTGCCTAATTACTGAAATACACTGTATTTACGCTAAAAGTGCTCTATTTTCGCTGAAAACGCTAAATCATAGAGATAAGGCTAAGTATTTGTGACACTCATATCTTGCTGTGTGTTTATCCGTTTGGAGCGTGTTATATCTCGTTGGAAAGATAGATCTGAGCTCTAAAGCTATTGTTCCAACTTCATTTACAATGCATTAATTAAAAGTTACAGATTAACCATATCTATAGAGCCCCGATCTGTAACTTTTAATTAAAAGTTACAGATTTACAATGGTTAATCTGTAACTTTTAATTAATTCATTGTAAATGAAGTTGGAACAATAGGTTTAGAGCCCCGATCTATCTTTCCAACGAGATATAATACGCTCCAAATGGATAAACACACAGCAAGATATGAGTGTCACAAATACTTAGCCTTATCTCTATGATTTAGCGTTTTCAGCGAAAATTGAGCACTTTTAGCGTAAATACAGTGTATTTTAGTAATTAGGCAACCATCCATTGATATTTTGAAACCAGCGCCTGAAGACAAGTTTTAGAACTCGGTATGATATTTCCAACGAGATATTAAACGCTTTCAACGGCACAAAATAGAGCAAGATATGATTGCTGCAAATTCTACACAAGTTCGGAGTGAAATCAGAAACATTTGTGAATATATCGTTAGCCTGTAAGTTTTAATTAATGCATTGTAAAGGAAGTTGGAACAATAGCTTTAGAGCTCCGATCTATCTTTCCAACGAGATATAATACGCTCCAAACGGGTAAACACACCGTAAGATATGAGTGTCACAAATACTTAGCCTTATCTCTATGATTTAGCGTTTTCAGCGAAAATAGAGCACTTTTAGCGTAAATATAGTGTATTTTAGTAATTAGGCAATCATCCTTGAGATTTTGAAACCCGCGCCTGAAAACAAGTTTTAGAACTCGGTAGGATCTTTCCAACGAGATATTAAACAATTTCAACGACACAAAATAGAGCAAGATATGATCGCATCAAATTCTACACGAGTTCAGAGTGAAAGCAGAAACATTTTGTTGGTCCCGGTTATACTGGATACAGTCTAGAGGGGGGGGGGTGAATAGACTGTATTGGTTTACAGAATAGCCTGTTCTGTTGGAAGAACAGACTGGCAGCGGATGGGGTTCTGGTAGGGAGTTCTGTTAGCCTCAGAGAAGCAATAGGCAGTAGGCCTTCTGTTAACTCGTAGAACAAGTTCTGCTGAACACAGATACCAAGTCCAAGGAGTTATACAGTTCTAACTAAATGCAAGTATTAAAAGCAATAAGTAAACGACACCAGGGATTTTTATAGTGGTTCAAGGAACAACTCGTTCCTCTAATCCACTGTTCCACTAAGCTGTAAAAACTGCCGTTTACAAAGCCTTAGTCCTAGTACTTAAGAAGCACTCCACGTCTTCTTCAAGCCTAGATGTGTCCTGGGATGCACTGCCTGGCTTCCTTTAACACTGGTCCTTTCACTGAGTTTTCTTGAAGTATCACCACTTCACTACTCCAGTTATTTGGACGTCCTTCTTGTAGCAAGAAGAGTTTCTGTTGAAACAGGGGTTCCTCCAACTAGCTTCGTTACAAAAGATTTGTATGTGATGAGCTTGAAGAGTTGAAGAACACTTGGAACTTTGCTCGAGTTGGAAAGAGTATTTTTCCAACTTCTGCCTTCTCTTGTTGAAGATAATGAGTTTGAATCTCAAGGAGGCTTTTTGCTTTTCAGAGTTTGAATATCTTGCTTGTTAGCAAAAGTTGCAATGTAATCTTGGCAAAGTTATGGCAAAGTTATCCGGTTGTTCTTCGTAGTGTATCTTTTATACTGAGGTTGTCTTCCCGTTGGAGGAGTAGGAGGACAACTGCATTTAATGCGCGATCAGTTGACTTGACTAGTAGAGCCCGATAAAGTTGGCGGGTTACTATTGTAACACCCCGGTCTCGCAGGACCCGAGGTAGCTACTCTAGACCAATAGTACTGTCCTCACAAACCACCACGAGCCTTTACCACACACTTTGTCCTCACTCATGCGCGCCCTGAGAAACTTCCCAGGAGGTCACCCATCCCAAGACTACTCTCGTGCAAGCACGCTTAACTTTGGAGTTCTTGGGTGATGAGCTCCCTTAAAAGGAGATGCACCTCTGTTTGTATGAGTAGTACTATTAATCCTCTTAAATTAATCTCGGGTATTACAATCACCCTCACTTAGGAACACAACGTCCTCGTTGCGCCCATAAACCAATCTCAATCATATCCCAGAATCTTTTTCCCTGCTAAGTGCCCGCCCGATATCCAACGGATCAGCACACTGTCACAGGGTTGCTCTGATACCACCTGTAACACCCCGGTCTCGCAGGACCCAAGGTAGCTACTCTAGACCAATAGTACTGTCCTCACAAACCACCACGAGCCTTTACCGCGCACTTTGTCCTCACTCATGCGCGCCCTGAGAAACTTCCTAGGAGGTCACCCATCCCAAGACTACTCTCGTGCAAGCACGCTTAACTTTGGAGTTCTTGGGTGATGAGCTCCCTTAAAAGGAGATGCACCTCTGTTTGTATGAGTAGTACTATTAATCCTCTTAAATTAATCTCGGGTATTACAACTATTTTGGGATAAAGTATTCCTGACATTGCGGCCAATCATCTGCAATTACTCTACGTAGCATGGGGTGCATTAAATGAGCATTTAATGCATGCACTGTAGCTTTTCCGTTTCATACTCCTAGCCGTTGAAGGAATCTTTTAGTTGACTTCCCGGTTCTTTGAAAATCTTCTAAGTGTCAGACCTTCTGGCGTCTTTGTCTGAGAGTAGAACAGAGGAGGTCTGGAGCACTTCTGCTGGGAGTATCCAACAGAGACCCAGAAGGGTTTCTGTCAGAGTCAAGACTAACAGAGATCCTGAGGACTTCTGTTCTGGAGCAGAGAACCAAAGGTCCTCTGTTTCAATAATGCCTTAAGAGGCACTTCTGCTCTTGAAGTCCTTCTGTTCTTGAAGCCCTTCTGCTCTTGAAGGTCTTCTGTCAAGTCGAACACTTCTAAGAACTTTACAAAGGAAAATTCTAATACATAATTTCTAAAGGGGTACTCTAAAGTCCTAATTAATCTAGCATCATCAAAATCTAATTACAATTATTCCTTACAATTTCCCCCTTTTTGATGATGCCAAAACCCTTTAACTATTTCCAGAGAAGTGCCTTCACCATAAAAAAAATATTAAGTTTAAAAACTTCCATTAAAATCTTGGTGGGCAACTTGGCATAGGAAAATAGTAAGAGTACGATACATTCAGATAGCAGAATATAACAGAAATAAACAAACACAAGCAGAAGGCAAAAAGACAAGAATTTGAGGAAAAGCACTTCAAAGTAAGAAGGCAGAGATGTGATTTTATTAGATAGGTTTTACAGAGTTTAAACCTTACACATTCTCCAGATTAGCTGCCTGTAGAGCTTTTTCCTCTAGTCTTTGAAGCCTGAGCAGTTATTCGTTTATTTCAGCTCTGATTTTGAACAGATTGCCAGACCTTTGATAAGATGCCCATATTGGAGAAAGCTTACAGTCCAAATAGTTGAGGACACCTTCATGTATGGTCTTTCCTGGGACAATGTTCTTCTTGTACCATTCTTCTGCTTCTTCAAGTGATCCTCCATACCTAACTCTGACAACACCATCTTTGTCCAGATAGAGGTGCTGTTGTTGGGTAGGAGTCATTTTAGCCTTCATCTCTTCAAATTGAGCTCTGTCAATGTTCTGAGAGCCACCCAATCTCCACTCAGTGAAGTTGAAAACTTTCTTCTTCTTGGTGCTCTTCTTTACTGGAGATGGGGGTCTAGGTATGCCTCCTGCTCTCTTCTTTTGTAGGGCAGCCTCAAAGTAGGGAGCCGGATCTACTGCAGGCTCACCAGAGGAGGGTGCTCTGGTAGGAGTTCTGTGAGACCTAGGCCTGGTCTGTTGAGGGTCCTCTTCCCCCTTTTTGGCATCATTCAGATCTTCAATCATTAGACTAATCTTCTGGAATTCTGAGGCCTGGGTTGAGGCTATCTGCTCCAGGGCCTCTGGTAGTGTCTGGGTGACAGAGGTAAGGCCTTCAATCAGACCTTGCTGCTTCTGTATTGCAGAGAAGATGTCCTTGTTATTGGCTTCAAGGAGCACCATCTTCTGATAACGATCTCTGTCAGTGGACAGAAGTGCATGAGCCTGTTCTTGATGCACTCTGCACATTGCCTCAATGGAGGTCAAGTGCCTTTTTGTCCTGACATCAGATTCTTTCAGAGCTTCAAAGCTCTCTGAGATATTGTGAATAGCATGGCCTTGACTCAGGAGAGTCTGCTGGAAGATAGAAAGAGTGTTGTGGATGCCTACCACTTCTGTTGACAGGGCATCAGTTCGGGCAGTTGATGAGGCTATGAAGTTGTTGAGAGTTCCAGTGAGGTTCTCAAAACGATCAGAGATAAACTGCATACCTGAGTTGAGATTGTCATTCACATGAGCAAGGTGCCCATAGTGTTTGTCATTGACCTCAATCAGTTTGTTCAAGCCTTGGAGGATCTGTCCTCCAAATTCTTCAGCAGATTCGACAAATTTGTTGAAGGGGACGTTGTTCTGTTGTCCATCAGGTTGAGGCATCTCTAGACCTCTTCCCTTAAGCAAAGGATGATGCTCTTGGACAGATGAAAGAGATTGGACAGCCTGTTCATGTTCCAGTTGAGTCAGAGGAGGGGTCTTCTGTCTCTTGGATGTGGCTTGATAAGACTTGCTGACCATGAATCCATCCATGTCAGATGAGTCATCATAAGAGGAGTATATGGGTATGGTGTTCCTGATGACCTTTTTCTTCTTTCTGAAGGAGGGATTGGGGGCAGTAGAATGCCTAGAATTCCCTTGAGGTGCAGAGATGGGGGAGACAGTTGTAGGGTCAGAATCCCTGAGAAACCATACAGGTTTAAGGTTTTCTGCAGGTTGTTGTGGAGGTGAAGATTCTGGAGGAGGAGATTGATGATCAGATTCAGAGGATGAGGAGGAGGTCTGTTGGGGAGAGGGGATCTGGTGCTGGGGTGAAGAGTGAACAGGTGAGGCATTCTGTTGAGGGGGGATGGTGGAGGTGAGGGTGAACGGTTTCTGAAGGGAACAATTGCTCTGCAGGGAGATGCAATTTTCTGTTTAGGTGAATGAGGAGGGGTGGGGATTTTCTGTTTAGGAGATAAGGGTTCAGGGTGTTCTGGTGGAGGGGTTCTGGTGCTGGAAGGAGGTGAGGGAATGAGGGGTTCTGTTGGGATATTAACAGAGGGGGTTGGAGATATTACCTCAATGATGTTCTCCTTGAGCAAAGAAGTCCTCCACTCCTTGATATGCTCCATCATTGCTTGCCCTTCTGTCTTGGGTACAGAGGGCTCTCCTGGGTTGAGATGGGGTTGCACAGAGTCTGTTGCCATCTTTGTGAACAGCCATTCCTCAAATGCTTCAATTTCTTCCTCTTCTAGAGGTTTGACAGCCTCTTCTGAAGGTGAGGAGATGAGAATGGCCTTCCCTTTGTAGCTCGCCTTCTTCTTCTCAAGAACAGAGTGAAGGAAGTTGAGGGCAAAGCACTTTGAGACATCATCAGTCCCAACCCAGCTCAGAATGGCTTCCTCTTCTGGCTCATAATGGTCAAAATACTGGATAATTTTGGAGAGGGGTCCCATTCTCCACCTTCTCCATTCGAGAACCCGGGTAAACTGTCTGTCTAGCAAGGACAGATACCCATCTTTGACAGGACTAGGGTGTTCTGTTGAAGTAGACACCCTGTTCTGTTCAGGAGATGCAGCAGAGGTGGGGATCTCTGGTTCCCCCTGAGTGTCTGCCACTCCTTCAGATTCAGAAACCACAGGTTTAGAAACCTTCTTCTTTGGTTTGGTGGTCCTCTTCCTCTTCTGTCCGGCCTTAGGGGGGGCAACAGGTGCTTCCCCTTCAGTCTTCTTCTTCTTCTTTTTCTTCTTCGCAGCAGAAGGGGCTACAAAGAGAGGTTTCTGTACCTTCTCTCCCTGTTGTCTCTTAGCCTCAAGTTGAAGCTGTCTCTTCATTTCAGCCTTTATGGCTTTCTCCCTATTTGGAGAAGCAGTTAAGAAAATTACCTTGGTGTGATCCAAGGTTGAAGCCTTCCTCAAGTGTACTCCTTGTTTGAGAAGCACTTCTGAAATCAGTAGCCCATGTCCTAGCTTCCCAGAGTAGAGGCTAGTTTTTGGGTTCTTCTTCTTGATGACTTCAATCAGGGACTTCACCATGACTTGTCCCCAATTGATGTTCACTCCATGATGCACTGCATACAGGGCCTTGGCATTGGCAGTTGTGACATCATCTGTGGAGGAGTACTTGCACCATAAACATTTGTGGAAAACGTTTATGAGCAGCTCAAATTCCCTCTTGAGCAAGTTCTTCTTGATGTTGATCTTCTCTACTTCTTCCCCTTTTCTGCAGAACTTCTTCTTGAATTCTGTCAGAGGGATGTCAGTATCCTCCAAGTCGAGTAGAAAGTCCCTTCCTTCCTTTTGCTGAATGTTGAAGATGTTGTTGATGACGTCAGCATCAATCAACACCTTTTCTCCTTGGACGACGGAGGAGATGACTTCATCCTTGAAGGATGCGTTGAGATAGAACTCAACGGTGTCCACGTTGCTGTAGGCTTCATAACCATGGGAGATGATCTTGCTCGGTTGGCATTTAGATAGACCATCAACAATGGCGGTCATCCGCTCCTTTTTCTCTGCAAACCTGGGTAGTACTTCCAGTTCGCATCTCAGGCCAGTCAAAACATTCTTCAGGAGGGTTGCCTTTTGTTCCTTTGAGAGATCGGAGAAGCTCAAGAAGGCCATGGAGTTTACTGCGGTTAGAGAATTTCTGAGAGATAAGAGTTCAAAAGCTTGAGAGTTATGAGAGCAGTAACGGTTTAGGTTTGCGAAAGGGGGTTTTATGGATATGGGTTAGTGGACGTTTGAGATAATTTACGGTTCCAAGATACCAATAAATGTAAAAAGGGGCGCAGTAAATAAACGGGGGCGCAGTAAATTTTATACGGCTTGATACCGTTTTAAGGGTAAAAGGGTAAAAGACCTTTAATAATTTACTAGGTCACCCGGTTTACAAGATTTTCTAAGTCCACCACCTTCTGTTTGACAAGAGAGGGTCTTTCAGTAAGAAGGGGGGGTTTCTGTTGCTGAGGTGTTCTGCCAGGGTAGGGACCAGAAGAGGTTGACAGAGGGGGGTAACAGAAGGGGTTCTGCTACAGGTAATCTGTCAACAGCAAATGAGCAACAGAGGGCCTTCCTTTTCATCTTTCCCTTGGAATCTCATCCATCATTCCCAATTCCTCTCTCAGTTTGTTGAACCTAGCCTCAGGGAGAGGCTTTGTCAGGATATCTGCAAGCTGGTCTTCTGTTGGCACATGTTCCATGCAGATGTGCTTCTTCTCCACATGATCTCTGATGAAGTGATGTCTGATCTCAATGTGCTTTGTTCTGGAATGAAGAACTGGATTCTGAGTGATAGCAATGGCACTGGTGTTGTCACACAACAGCTTGATCTCCTTTGCTTGAATTCCATAGTCCTTCAGTTGTTGCTTCATCCAGAGTAGCTGAGCACAGCAACTCCCAGCTGCAATATACTCTGCCTCAGCTGTACTTGTTGAGATGGAGTTCTGCTTCTTGCTAAACCAGGAAACAAGCCTTCCTCTTAGCAATTGGCAGTGACCAGAGGTGCTTTTTCTGTCTAGTCTGCAACCTGCAAAATCTGAGTCAGAATAACCAATTAGTTCAAAGTTACCTCCCTTTGGATACCATAGGCCTGCATTTGGATTTCCTTTGATGTATCTGATGATTCTCTTTGCAGCACTTAGATGGCTTTCCTTGGGCTTTAATTGGTATCTGGCACAGATTCCAACAGAGAATGAGATGTCTGGTCTGCTTGCAGTTAGATACAACAGAGATCCTATGATTCCTCTATATGTTGTTGCATCTACATCCTTTCCTTCATCATCTGGACCAATTCCTTGTGAAGTGTTCATGGGAATCTTCACTGATGATTTGTCTTCCACTCCAAACTTCTTGATTAGATCTCTGGTGTACTTCCCTTGATTGATAAAGATCCCTTCTGGAACTTGTTTGACTTGAAGTCCTAGGAAGTAACTGAGTTCTCCCATCATACTCATTTCAAATTGACTCTGCATCACTTGAGAAAATTTCTTGCACAGTTCTGGATTAGTACTACCAAATATAATGTCATCAACATATATTTGTACTAACAGAATATGATTAGCAACAGAGATTTGAAATAGAGTTTTGTCAACCTTTCCTTTAGTAAACCCATGGTTCACTAGGAAAAGGGACAATGTGTCATACCAGGCTCTGGGAGCTTGCTTAAGACCATAGAGGGCCTTTTTAAGCTTGTAGACACAAGAAGATTGAGTAGGAATGACAAAACCTGGTGGTTGTTCCACATAAACTTCTTCTTCAAGATCTCCATTCAGAAATGCACTCTTGACATCCATCTGGTAGACCTTGATGTTGTTGTAGGCAGAATAGGCTAGAAAGATTCTGATGGCTTCAAGTCTGGCAACTGGTGCAAAAGTCTCATCAAAATCTATTCCTTCTTCTTGACAATATCCTCTAGCTACTAGTCTTGCTTTGTTCCTTACAATGTTGCCATCTTCATCTGCTTTGTTCTTGAATACCCATTTGGTTCCAATGACATTCTGGTGCTTTGGCCTAGGAACAAGTTCCCATACTTTGTTCCTTTCAAACTGAGTGAGCTCTTCTTGCATAGCATTGATCCAATCTGAGTCTGCAAGAGCTTCTTCAACTGTCATAGGTTCCATCTGAGATATATAGCAGGCAAGCATTGCTTCTCTCCTTGATGTGGATCTGGTTTGAACTCCACTTCTGATTTGACCAATCACTTGGTTAGGAGGATGGTCTCTTAACCATGTTAGGTCTGGTTCTGTCAGCTGCTGTCTTGATCTCTCTGGTTCCTCATCTTCAGAGTCTTCATCTTCATTCAACAGAAGGGGGTTTGGTGCAGGTGTTGGAAATCAGGGTTGTCTGCCACCTCTTCTGTTGGTTCTGGTGTTCTGTCTTCTATGCTGACTTCCTTGAGAATCTCTGTTACCTCTTTAACAGAGGTGCTTTCATCAAACTTCACATGTATGGATTCTTCAACATGTAGGGTCCTTCTGTTGAGTACTCTATAGGCTTTACTGGTGTTTGAATAGCCTATAAAGACTCCTTCATCAGCCTTTTCTTGAAATACTTTCAGATGCTCCTTTCCATTGTTGAGAATGTAGCACTTGCATCCAAATACATGAAAGTAGCTGATGTTAGGTTTTCTTCCCTTCCAGAGTTCATAAGGGGTCTTCTGGTGATTCTTGTTGATCATGCTTCTGTTCTGAGTATAACATGCAGTGTTGATTGCTTCAGCCCAATATCTCATAGGCAATCCAAATTCTGCAATCATTGTTCTTGCATCTTCTTTTAAAGTTCGGTTCCTTCTTTCTGCTACGCCATTCTGTTGAGGGGTTCTGGCGGCAGAAAGTTGATGAAAAGTTCCATTCTGATCACAGAAGTCCTTTATGACTTGATTGACAAATTCAGTTCCTCTGTCTGATCTGATTGTCTTCACTTTCAAGTTCTTCTCAGTCTGAAGTTGCTTTAACAGAGATGGCAACTTCTGAAGAGTTTCATTTTTCTTTGATAGAAAAACAGTCCATGTATATCTGGAGTAGTCATCAACCATGACTAAGGTATATTTCTTGCCACCAACGCTTGGAGTCTCAACAGGTCCAAATAAATCCATGTGAATCAGATTTAGAGGACTTGTAGAAAGATCTCCAGCAATGGGTTTGAAGGAATTCTTCACTTGTTTGCCTTTCTGACATGCACTGCAGAGGGTCTCCTTCTTGTACACAATGTCTGGTAGCCCTTCTATAATGTGTTCTCTGGCCAGTTTGTTGATTGTTTTGAAATTCAAATGGTTGAGCTTTTTGTGCCAGTCCCAGCTCAGTTTTGAATCTCCCTTGGCTATAAGGCAAACTCCATCTTTTGCAGTGTTCCAATCAACTACATAGATGTTCTTCTTTCTTGATGCTGTAAGAACCACTTCCTTTGTTGTCTCATGCTTCACATAGCAGAAGTCCTTTGTGAATTCAACAGTGTAGCCTTTGTCACAGAATTGACTAGCACTCAGCAAGTTGAACTTCAGTCCTTTGACATATGAGACATCATCAATGATTATCTGGTTCCTGATCAGCTTTCCTCTTCCTTTTGTTTGACCTTCTTTGTCATAACCTCCAAAGGTAACTCTAGGTCCTTTGCATTTCTGGAACTCTGTTAGGCAACTTCTGTCACCTGTCATGTGCCTGGAGCATCCACTATCAATAAACCATTCTTGTTCAGAGATGGCTCCAGCACACAGTTCCTGCAAGATCAAAAGAAAGATTTAGGTACCCAAGCAATGCTGGGTCCTGGGGGGTCATGGAGTCTGGGTAGTTGGTACCATTTTGGTCTCATCAAGTGAAACCTTGGTGGGTGGTACCCATTGTCCACCTGGTAGTTATAGTAAACTGAAGTGTGATTCACTTTGGGCAGATGCTTGTGAGGGTCATGCTTCCTGTTTACATACTTTTGCATAGCTTTCTTTGTTGGAAAGAAGTCCCATATACTATCAAGAGCAGAGGGACGGTTAACCTTGGGCTTCTGAAGTTGACCAGCCAACCTCTTCTGCCTGAAGTTAACTCTCTCTTAATATTTGCCCTTCTGGTGATCCTTTCTGGCACGATTGACATGAGGTTGTCTGTCAATGAATGGTCTTTTATTTTTGTTATTTTGAAAACCTCTTCTGTTGTTAGGTTTTCTGCCAGGTTCATTATTTTTCAAAAAGGTTTCTGTTGAACCTTTATCTTACCCTTTTCTGGTCTGACTTCCTCATGAACGACCTTGGTGCCAGATACACCAGCTTGACAGATGGGGCTAGAAATCAGTGGCTCTATGACCTTATCTGCCTTAGCAATTCTGGTGTTAGGCATTACAGAAGGCTCACCTGATTCTGTTGAGCCATAACCAAGACCAAAACCAGTGCCAATCTGTTGATCAAGCACAATCTTTTCCATGGAAGACTGGGCCTTCTGGTAAGCTTTGTACTTAATCTCGAGAGGCTCTATTTCTCTTATTCTCTTAAGAAGAGAAACATTTTCAGTCTCCAGTTGATCTCTTTCCTCAATTAGAAGATTGATTTTGATCTCAACCTCCTTCTTTAAGTCAAGAATTTCAGCTTTCAACTTACTGTTTTCTTCTGTTACAGAAGAATAAGTGGCTTGTATGGCCTTAAACTCTTCCCAAAATTCTGACATTGAATCAGAATCAAAAGCTAAGCCTACCGAAGAAAAACTAGATTCAGAAGTAGAGGTTACCTCATCATCAGAATGAGCCATGAGGCAAAGGTCTTCTGTCTCAGTATCAAGGCAACAGAAGGCCTCATCAGAATCTGAGTCAGAA